>OMKZ01026325.1:87370-102812 GCA_900302535.1 Neoniphon sammara
ACAATCCAGCTTCAGCAGGCCCATTGTTCTGTGTGTGTGTGTGTGTGTGCGCGCGCGCGCGTGTGTGTGTGTAGAATTACTGTTTACAAAAAATGGTTTCACACAATAACCAACACAATGACCTACCCACAAAAAATAAATAAAATAAAATAAAACAATAAATCTTTTGGTATTGCATTATTCACACCTTTACATGTTAATAAAGACAAAATCAAGATGCTCTCAATGTCCATCAGATGCCTTACATCAAATGAAAGTATTTTCTGACAAGAGCAATGCATAATTCCATACTTTGAAAGACTGCTAATAGCAGTTGCTTTCTCATCAAACACAGATAGCCCTATGAAATGATATGGTTTAAAAATGTTGTATGGTCGTACATTGAGCATATGATCACAAGTAGGGCTGAACAGTTAATCAAAACATTATTGAAATTGCAATACAGCCAAGACCAATGGCCAATATACAAATTACAGGAGCTGCAATTTTTTGAAAAAGGTAAAATGTGTGAAAACACCATGCAAATTAAGTATTAATGTAAGATTAAGAAAACGTTTGTTTGGTGAAGATGCCTGCAAAAATTACATTAATATCATTTAAATATTTTTTCAGTGAAAATGAAGATTGTGATGCAAAAATTATCACACCTAGGAAAATTGTGAATCATATCGCAATTGCAGTATTTGTTAAAATAGTTCTAATATGATTTTTTTTGTACAATATCGCTGAGCCCTAATCTCTAGCATCATACAACTTATGACTTCTCTTCAAAATGTGAAGACACAAAATACTGATGTTGTGAGCTCAGTGCACCTTTTCCTCTCTACTGTAGTGTATTTCATCACCACTTTGATGAGCGAGCAGGCAGATTTTTTATACTTGTCCTTGAAGCGCTCATACCTTGCTTGCTCTTAAGTCGGTTTCAGTCCTGTGTCTTAACAGTAGATAGACCAGTAGATGATGTTGAAGAGTATGTATGCTCCAGGAAATATGACTCGCGAGTACTTGTCTATAGCATGTGTATCGATCCAGGCGCTGCTGTAGCCGTTGGAGCCAACATGGCCGGTGATCTGGTCACTCTCCATGGCCAGTTGTACCAGCATCCTCTCCCTTTTCACCCCGTTCTCCTCTGGCATGCCGTAGTTGCCCGTGGTGTTGGGGTCCACATCACTGTAGCTGGCTGACATCATGCCAGGATGGGACAGACCGCAGGTGCAGGGCAGCTGCAGATAAAGAAAAATACTTCAACACTACAAATCCACTCTGCAAAATAAATAAGTGTGCCATGCATGTTGAAAATATGTATTGACAGAAAGTGAATCTGATATCGAGTCTTAAAATCTTGTTTTATTTATGAAAGAATGTCTGCGGTGTTAGGTAATTTCAGCTGTTTTCAATGCAGATCAGCTTGTTTGAAGATTTCTTTAAATAAAAAGTTGTTTTAATATTAGTGGAGTGATCTATCTTTTTCTCTTGTTTCAAGAGAGTGATGCGTTTCTAAAAAAAAATTGCTGAAACCAAGTGAAACTTCATTGATCTCACCCTGTCTGACAGAATTCAAAACAATATTTGTTTAAGAAAAATGAGATTTTAAGATTGAATAAGATATTAATTGGCTGGTTACGATTACTGTTTAATATTAAAAACACATGATCACATTGTCTAAAATGTTACTGTTCTTTTGATGATGGTTCAAGATATTGAATCGCTTTAATAATATTCAATCAGCAGTTTCACTTTCATGGTAATAATTTGTCAGCTCATTTTGATTAATCTTATAACAGTTTCATTCCTTGTACATCAGTGGAAAGTTTAAAGTTCAAAATATAAATTACACCATACATAGCACTTGCAAAGATACCTTCAGTAAATGTTAATCTACATCTTATTAAGGGCTTTTGCATCGTTGAGCATGGTTGCACTAACCCTTTCTTGTAGTTTCCTCTCCTTGCGTTCTTGTAGCGTAGACAGGTAATTAACGGCAGCGTACTCTATCACCGACAGAAACACAAAGACAAAACTGACCCAGAGGTAAATATCCACAGCCTTGATATATGAGACCCTGGGCATGGAGGCGTTAACACCAGTGATGATAGTGGACATGGTGAGCACCGTGGTTATACCTGAAGCACAGAAAACACAGGACATCTGGTGAGAGCCATTAAAACCAAGCCAAACATCAAATATCTTAAACTTTCTCCAAAATAGCATTGAGTGAGTGCTGCGTCCAGAGGAAGCCGGACTCACCAAAGTGACATCTTTTGCCTGTTTTGTTCTTTAGGTATCTTTTGGTATAAAGCTTTACAGATTAGCTGAGCTGGTGATCAAATACCTAACCACCTCAGAACTAACCAGACAATCAACTAACTAACCAAACCACATCTAACAATTGCAAAGGACTCTCACCAAGTGGCACTCTGGCAGGGACGGCCCTGCGGTCGATCCAGAAGGACACCCAGGACAGCATGACCATCAGAGTAGCAGGGAAGTAGGTCTGGAGCAGGAAGAAGAAGATGTGACGCCGCAGGGTGAAGTTGATGTACAGACGGTTGTACCAGCCTGGCAAAGAGATCAAATAAAATTTTGACATCAAAAGTCAGGCATGCTGTAATGTCTTCAAAAGCTGCCATAGAAGCTATGATTACTTTAGCGACACCTTGGTGGTTGGAAAGCAAAATAACAATTAGCCCATGATTGATGTAAGATTCAAGTTGATAGTCTTCATGATGATACTGCAGTTCGAGCTCTGTGCTATCTGTCTGTCAGTACCTGTGCTGCTGTAGAAGGCCAGCTTGGTGGTTGTGTGAAACTCCTGAATAAGAAACTGGGAGAGGGAGATTCGCTCATCTGTGTTCAATGACCGGTTCCCTTCCTTCCAGTACAGCATCAGGTCGTCATCTGTATAAGCATCTGTGGGACAAAGACCATGGACTAAATATCTGCGGTCAAAATCCTCCAAAATCCACAGCTTGTACAGGTAGTGGAAACTAAGCATTCCCAAACTTTCTTGTGTCAGTGTCCACTAGAGACACTTTGGACAACATTTAAGGCCATGTGGATGAGGAATCCCATCTGAAGAAAGATTTAACCATATTTGTTGGGGACCTTCAGGTTCCCTTTCAAAGACTCCTGGCAGTCCTTGTACCCCACTTTACAAACTGTTGAAGTAATCCCACTTGAGAGGACATTCTTCACAGTGATCATGGGTACAGTTGTTAAGTGTTTACCAAAAGAGGAAAGAACAAGTTACCAATAGAAGAGTTCGCTCTGAAAAGATTTCTTCACTGTACTGTATTTATATAGACATAAAAACAAGAGATAGCTCTTGAACTATCTCCCCAGGTACAAGAAGAATTTGTGCATCAGTGACAGCAAGAATTGGATTATTAAGATATCTGACAGAAACTCCCTGTCATATAATAGTTTAATTGCGTTACAGAAGAAAAGACCAGATAGGGCTTGATAACACTGGTTACTTACAACTTTCTATCTCCAAGGAGCATGTCTGTGTATCGAGAGGAAAGCGACTCAGGTCCATGCTGCACATGGCCGTGACTGTGACCCTGCATTGCAAGACAAAACAATTTGACTGTGTGATGAAAAACAGTGTCATTGGCCCATACTGTCCCATACTAGTTAATTACCATAATACATCTGCAGGGAGTTGATAGAGTTATTGATCAATACCAGTAACTTCATGATTACTTGCTTTAGTACTCATATTTCTGGCATTTTCTGGTACTTTGTTCTGGAACAAAACTCCCTACCCATTGGATTGTCAAGACCCCTGCACCCACTTACGCACTTTTTCAGCTGCTTTAACGGTGTGCCTTGCCGAATTGTGGCTTTAACAGTTCTCGCTAGCTGGTAGAGATTGATAAAAGTCATAGATTACCTAATTCTGCTTTAACCTAGGCAGGCAGAAGATGTGCTCGTGCTCTTTTTCATCTGTGGCCTTGTTCAATTTCCCACCTTCATTTCTGGGAGTGACGCATTACAACTAGATCCTCTTGCTGTTTGCTAGTGTGCAGTCCCACAACATATTGGGTTAAGTCTTCTGTACATTGTTTAGGCGGTGGATGTTGTTAACTTCCTCCACAAAGTTTTCCTCGTCTGTTTGGGGATAAATGCATAGCTCAAAGCAAAGAATATCTAACCCTCAGATCAGCACCGCCTCATCATATTCACAGCCAAATGAACCATCGGTCAAGGGTCTCAGCTGAGATTTCCCAGCACAGTGATGATAAAAGAAAATGGTGGAGATAATCCCGTTCACTGGAGGAAAGAAGGCTATAGAGTCTGCAAGCGAGGTCTACAAACTGTCATCCTCACTTGTCAATCTGCCTCAGTCTGGAAAATCTCCAACCAGCGCCAGCTCCAGAGAGATTAACCCATGCCATGTGAGGAGTCCACCGTTTATCTATTCTTTCCTCTCACACATGATAAATTCACAAATTACCATAGTCTAAACCAAGATCAGGATGTCTGATTGCCATGTTGGAATTCTGTTTGATTTCATTGCCTGGATATGGTTTTATGTGACCATTTCTAAGGTACTTTGACAATGGAAAATGGAGTTTGTTCATTTTGCAACCAAATAATTTTAGAGTGGAATCAGTACATTTTTGGTTAAATGTTTTCTCCAATACCATTTCATTCTAAAATCCACAGAGTCTGCACAGAAGTTGTGATGGTATGACAGACTCTTTCAAGAGGAATTTTTGTTTTATGGATATACACGAGATTTCAAAAGAGCTGTAGCAAAACAAAATTTTGTCATTTTTATTAAGAGCAGCTTACAAAGACTAAGCAGGTCAGAGTCTCGTACAAGGACGCTGCTGATGGACTGAACTTCATGTTGATGGGGTCAAACCTGTGGCCTTTCTGTTGAAGGACTGTCTCCTGAATGATTTGGCCACACTGCCATCACTTAACTATTCTTTCCATCAGTGGGAAAACTTTGAGATATTTCAGAGGTATACTGCTTAAATTAATGATTAGGACTGCAGCTTTGATGATGATAGTGCACCCATATCTCTGTCTGAATTTTGCATCTGCCAAGTGTGAAGTTTTTATTTAAGGTAGTGCACGTTAATGGTCACAACAGGAGGCAGATGGCCAGCTGTTACTTGATGCCAAGCTCTCTAATGTGGATTACAAAATCAAGATCTTGGCATTAGGCCTGGGATTGCTCGCCCAAATTACAAGGTCGCACTCAGTAGGATTAAGGCTCGTAATTGGCAGAACAGCATCTCACTAAACACACATATTGAACAGTGGCGGCTGGGGCCACTTTGTCTTGCTGGGACAATCAATGGCAATTAGATCACTGACCACCTACCACATTGTCACTCATCCCTAACCCAGAGAAAGTGTGATGTATTTATATGTAATCAGCACTAAAACATTTTGCATAATATCTTGAATGGCCTTAATTTTTGAGGATTGCTTCAGTTTTCCAGTATTCACAAACATCAATAAAATTTTGACCAAGTGCAAAATTTATACATGCCCTAATTTGCAGGGCTAATTAAAGGCTTAACACGCACACTTACATATATGTTGTAGTGCAAACTGTGTCCTCAAAAAGCCATTAGATAACCTGTTTCAAAGCCATAATCACCTGCTGCCACCATGAGTCAATCAAACAGAGAATTTATCTTAGGTACATTAGTTTCACCTTCTTTGCTGTCTCTCAACAAGTGTTTATGATAGTTATTTCACAAAATTTTCTTTCTTGTCTTTCATTGGACTATTGTGCAATGCAATTACTAGCGGTTTCCCAAGAGCATTTTGTGTTTCAATAAACACACACTTAGTCCTGATCCAGAATTACTGTTTTGCCATTTGCAGACTCACAAGGAAAACAAATTATGTGAGCTCAGTCCCCCTAATTTGATTTCCATTGTTGAAATCTAGTTGGGACATGACCAAAACCATTTTTGTTCAACATTCCCCGACTAAACAGTGACTGTCAGTTGTTTCATGCAGAGATGGATGCTCAGTATCCAGCCCTGCCAGCAAAGGGAATTACCTGAGGCTGTAGAGGACTTTGCCATCTGGGTAGACTCTCAGCATGACGTTATCAGTGGTGGTATCGTGGGTGAAGGACTTCTTAGAGTGGACAAAAAACATGTCCGGTACCCAGATTTTCTTCACCAGGCGGCCATCAAAAGTCATACTCTGGTTGTTGTTGCTTTGGAAGGACAGGCGGTCATCTTTCCAGTAGTGCCTCAGATACAGGGTCATTGTAAAGTCCTGAAAGAAAAACAAACAAAAAAAAGAAATGATTCGTTTTGCTTCAAATCCATCTCAACTGCGAAGAAGATGTAGTAGTGAAAAACATTTTTCCAACAGAAAACAGCAATTTGGAATACAGGTTTGTTGTCTGTCCTGTTTCATCTCAGCTGATGACACAGCGATACAAGACATTAAAAGCTCAGTGAAAGGAAAAACATACCATGTCAACTTCTGAAATTGTATCCAAACTTTCAACCTGAACATCAACTCCAACTGGGACGGCAGGACCTAGAAAGATTTAGAGCAGTTTGTAATGGTCCGTTAACTTGATGTTTTCAGTACAACTGCTACTGACAGAAATGTTATCCCTTAGTATTATATAACACTGGACAACAAGAGTGCAGATGTATCAATAGCAGGTGTGTTTTTTTTCTGAACTGCGTGATCTTTATTCGGAGGTCACAACTCCTTTTTTTATGCCAACATTTCTGTTTCAAACAATGACATCTGCTCCCTTCTATCCAAATCCCTGTAAAAGCAATTTGGGTGCATTTTTTCCCCCAAAATGGGCAAGTGGACTGAATACTCTAATCCTAATTGACATTATGGTGCAGGCAGTTGAGTTTTTTTTTTTTCCACAGGACTCCTGTTTTAGTAAGAAAGAAAAGGCTACATCCTGATTCTTACCTTTTTTCTTAACTTTTTTGATTTGTTAGCACATACACACAGTTCCAGATGAAGTGCCACAGATCTAAAGAGCTATAGTTAGTATCAAAGATTTCCCTGTGCAAAGTAAAGCTTTAACCTGACTCCACAACATTGGAAAAGATTAATGATATTTCTGGTCATGGAATTACAATACA
Organism: Neoniphon sammara; assembly: GCA_900302535.1. Taxonomy (NCBI): domain Eukaryota; kingdom Metazoa; phylum Chordata; class Actinopteri; order Holocentriformes; family Holocentridae; genus Neoniphon; species Neoniphon sammara. The sequence goes on from OMKZ01026325.1 coordinate 94,474, forward strand.
TCTTTGCAATAGTATTTTTAGAAGCACAAAGCTGTTTCAGCACTTGTATTTTTTTTAAGAACACATGTACTTTTTTAGCCAGTTCACTGCATTACTACCATCCCTTTAAAGTGTTTTTACCACCTTCCAAGCAGCCATTCACTGACATTTATTTTAGTGTGGTATGAAAATGAACTTGGACAGACATGAAATTGGAATAGGTAATCTATCACAGTGAACAACCTGCATGGGTTTATTTTTGTGACTTTGAAGTTGCTTCGTAATTAAGTTTAATGCTGGCACCGAATTGAAACAGCTAACGTTTCTGGTGCATTCACATGCTGGTGGGAAGCTTTGACACCAAAGACTTCAAAGTCGGCTGCCAAATAGCATTGCATTCACATGGTTTTTGGCCAGAAAATTAAACCCAGAGGACAAACGATAAGCAAACAGGGACATTCTGAAATGGATCATGTGGATTTGGCTGATTCATGCTTTAAATAAGTCATCATTGTTGTATTATTATTAATTTATTTCTCATTTTATTTATTTTTGCCATTATTGTCTGGCTAATGATCAAGTATGAAATTCATTGCACAATGCACCATTCCTCTGTTTTTTCTTCACTTGGAAACCCACACAGCTGAATGTACTTCTGTGCCAGAAAATAGTGCCTGAAGAAACGATTGCTTTACAAACTAAATTCAAACGATTTCTAAACCTGGGCACTAGTGCTAGCTGGAGCAATATTGTTATTTTTAAAGTAGGTTTATCACCTGAACATATGAGTTTAAAAAATAAACAATAAATAAATAAGACTACATTTGAACCTAAAATGAGTTGCGCTGTGTTTACACCAAGTGATCAATCACACTTCAATTCTATCATTTTCTAAAGAATCGCAGAGAATGGGCTAAATCTGCTTAAAGTTCATTTAACAGCTGAATAACGGCTTTTCAGGAACTCTTAATTGCAGTGGGATTTCCAAGAGAGCTTTCTAACTTATAGAGGAAATGCAAGAATCTGAATTGAGGAAGCAGACAGATTCAGGATTTGGACACTGCTTATGTCGCTGCTTACACAGAAGTTATTGAAACCTAAAGCCACAGACTGCTTGGTAATTAATCACTGGCACACAGCAGCATGGCTCAGACATAATCCTGGTCGGGTTATGTCATCTGTTCAAGCCAGTGCACTGGACACTCACGCTTCCAACATTTACAAAAACATATATGAGGTGGGTTGGTTTGGAGGTTAAAGTCTAAGGGCTGATTGGCTGCACTAACAGGCATTGAATTAAAACAGTCTGGGTTGATGAACGCGGGATACTTGCCAAACAAGTCACTATCACTGCTAGTCACTTCAGAGAACTCTCTTACCTCCAAAACCTGGTCGCATTGTAAAGTCGTGGTCATCTATCCTCAGGAGCTGCTCCGACTTGGTCGTTGAGGCTTTAGTTATATCGGGACTTCTCTTGTATATAGGGCTGCTGGAAATTGTTGAAACACAGTTGCCATTTAATCGCTCATTGTCTCTAAAACATAGATGAAATGCTCTGTAAAAGTCTCTACGTTTTGTCTGTTAATGACTTAAGCTACTTGGAATTCTTTAAATGAACCATAATTTGTTTTAATGGGCGACGTCAGTTATTTTGTAAAACTAGCTGTCACTGTGAATATGCTTATTTTGTAACTAAACTCTATATGTTACTTAATAACAAAAAAAATCATCATAGAGTTTGAATGCTGTCACCTTGATCCATCCCCCTTAATCCACACATAGACACAGACACTTTTTACTAATGTTTGTTCATATTTTTCTTGTGTTTCTTTTGTCCTTCACATTTTTTATCATCATTCAAAACACTTTGTATGACTATTTTCATAAATGGTTTATAATAAAAATTACTCTTTAAAATCATAATATATCATAAAAGTTTTTTCCCGAGCCGTTGAAATCATGCTATCAGATTCATCAAAAACTATTAAAAGGTTAACTGATTAAAACCCTTTCCAACTATAACTGATTTTATTCTAATACTAAAATCCATACATTGTGGCTTGTTGCCATCTCGAGCTGGTATTATGCAGCACAGGAAAATAACCGTATGAACTTCTAATTCTTAAGGTTAAGAATGGATTAAATTGGGTTTAGTAAGATGCTGAGGAGCAGCCTATCCCCCTAACTAGATACTTAAAACAATAGCATGATTAAAATGTTGACCATGTGCCTCTAAGCCCAGTCCTGCTGTTTTAATTTCCCCTGTCAGCTTCTCCTATCTAGTTTCATTCTATTCAATTCCCAAATAAATAAATAAAATAAAATAAAAAAAAATACCTGCTAATCTTGTGATTGAATCCTGCTGTGAGGGGCATTTCTCTTTTTGTTCTGAAAGAAAGGGAAAGAAAACAAAACAACTATTTTAGTCAAGGATTATGTAATGTGAGACAACATTGATGTAAGATTAGCAAAATCTTCTGACTTGAGACTTCCCAAGTCCCTCTGCGTGACAGTATTATTAATTGTTGCATTAGCTTTGTGTTTACGCAGTCTGGTCTGCCCTTCCTTTCAAGTCCGGTTTTGACCAGAAGTCATGTCCTGTGTTGTGATGTGATTTCCTCCAGATTTGAGAGCCCAAATTTTTCATTTAAAAGACAAAACTGAAATCTCTGTGTTTTGTAGAGGCAACTGTCACGTCCATTAAAACCCATTTACATTTGGCTTCCAGAGCTTTTAGGCAAATGCTTACAAGGCAGTCCAAGCTGATTTTGCTTGTTTTGCTTTTACTAAGGTCATGATGAGGCGAATAATTCAGGTCACTCAGTCAGAGCTGACACATTTTTCATCTCTACACCTCAGCAATTTGTGTCCCACTTGAGCAGTGCTGGAATGGTCACTCAGTTATATAGTCAATGAACAGAACATGAATTATTTCAATAATCAATCAAATTTTGTCATTTGTTAAGTAAAAATCCAAAACGTTTGCTGATTTGAGCTTCACCAACATGCTCAGGTTGTCTTTTCTCCGATCATAGCATTATAAATTTAGTACTTTGTTTTTTTGGCTGCTGGTCAAACTAAGGAAGTAATTTGAACACATCACTTTGCTAACTTCCCATGAGCATTTGTGGCCATTTTTGACACTCTATTGACCAAATGATCAATAGATTCAGCTGTACACCTCATAAAATAATTATCTAGAAATCATAACTGTTCTTTACTAAGCAGTTTATAATTAACAAAAGTAAGTTTTATTATTATGAAAATGTAACTGATGAATATCCACATCTGAGCTCCAACTTTTCATCTATTTCCACAGTCGACCTCAGATATTCAGAGCTATAAGTAAATCACCATGAATGCTCTGTAGAACTGCACAGGGTGTCACTGTTCTTTAATTGTTTGGAGATAATAATAATTATAATCATAACAAGTATGAACAAGCTTGTATCTAGTGAATTTAATTAATATCAAATTGAGAACAGTCTTCTTGGGGAAATATTCTGGCAAAAGTTTTGTTATTACAGCTCACTGAGCCCTAAACCCAAAAGGAAGATAAAAAGCTACAAAGCTGTCCTCATAGATACACAGGTGGGGACAGCAGGAGTGACCGTATGGAGAGGTGGCTGATGCTCAAATCTCATTTCATAAATAGCTGCAAAAACACATCAACCGTGTGGAAGCTGAGTATGAAAGTCCAGTCATTTACCTCTCGCAAGGTGAGGGAAACCCAGTGTTGTCAAAATCCCCCTAGGTACGAGTAAGCAAAGACAGTTGCTCTAAAAATCCACAGGCAGAGAGAGTAGATGTGTGTGTGTGTGTGTGTGTGTGTGTGTGTGTGTGCATGTGTGTATGCGCGAGCATGTGTGTGGATGTGGGTGGGTGGGGGCTTAAAATAAGCCACAGAAAGCAAGATAATCTGGAATCTCTCAGCAGATGCCTTTGGGATATTAGATAACATTATCGCCATCGTTGTTTTGATTGTTATAACTAGGGCTGGCTGATATGGACAAAATCAAATATCATGTATCTTTGACCGTACATCTCAGCTGAGATATTGATATTGTGACAATACTGTAGAGACTATTGGTGCTTCCATACGATATCTGCACATGAGAGACTTCTAATAATTTTTCTAACAATGATTTAAACAGTCATTACTAATGTGGAGGTGATGACCAAGCAGGTACAGGCATAATAGACCAGCTACAACAGTCTAAGTTGAGGAAATTGCATCCCTTTACCGTAATGCAGCCTTTAAAACCAGGAAAAGACAACACGCATGTCACATCACGATACGATTTTCAAAATCCCAGATTTCAAAATCAAAATCTGGTCTATGATGATATTGATATAATATTGGGATAATCCTCAATCGTAGTTATAACCAAACACAGGGAGAATCTCATCTCTTGAAAATGATATCTGTGAAGTCATCATGCCACTCCACCACCTTGCTACCTTCGCCAGTCTGGTCTGTATGGCAAGAGGATTGTTGGCAAGAGCATGATGCCAGCATGTCTGTCTGTGGCTTATCAGTGAGCATATGGAACATGTGGATCCAGGTGGCATTTGGCAGACAAAATATCAAATGCAGAGATCCTCCAGGGTAGAGGCCTCATTCCTGTGTACTCATGACTGACTGAAAATGAAAAACTGAAAAAATTAACATAAAAAGAAACTCCTAATTTAAGCAAAAAGGCTAAGAAATGCAGCTGATGACCTAAAATTCTGAACATGTCCTCAAAGCATTTCAATAATGTCATGACAACTGAGGGTACAGCAGTGCACCAAACATTAATTTTGCTAACTTTATTAATGCTTCAGTAGGCAAGATTTTTATGTGGAAAATACACCAGTTTTATCAGCCTAAATCAGGAAGCAGGGCTGCATTCGAGAGGAACATCCCATTCACACTAATTGAGACGCAGTAGATTTGCCCTATTTACCAAAATGAAATTCTGGTGTCAGGGTGGTGCGAAATATTCTTTGTGCACAGGAAGTAGCAAATAAAAACATTTGTGGGCCCTCCATTGCTGGTGCCCTGCCGGCTTGGTGCATGTTGGGGAATGAAAGTAATGGGAGATTAGGGTTTGTACATTTTAGCCTGAAGGTGGTGCTAGAAGAAAGGCCATGAGGTCACCAAAAGTGATAGGGTTCATCCTCTGGGGAGCATGAATGTGTTCACCAGATGCCACTGCAATCTGCCCAATATACCATTCAACTTTGGTGAGCTCTTCATGTAATTTAATATTTCTTTAGAATAATTTCTGAGTGAACTGATGTGAACTGAATTAAGACAAATAAAAGGCTTCTTTTGGACCATCCTTGTACAAAAACAATGGCATGATCACTAATACCGTAGTTAATAATACCGCATTGAGATTTGCTTGCTCAGACACAAGAATAAGATTGATAAGAGTCTTAGTTGTAGAACAAACTCCTGTTGGTTTAGTAATCAGCTGTGAAAGACCGTACATTTGACAGAAGTTCTGATAGGCTTTAGATTTGTTTGGCTTTAAAACATCAGTGTTCAGGTCACCCAGTAGAATAATTTCATTGTCACAGGGAAAGATGGGAACAAAATTCCTCCATAACATTAAAAAAAATCATTCTGATGTGGTGGTCTATAACAAGCCACCAATGAGATTGGTTTATATTATTTCAGAAGTAAAATGGAAATCCAGACTGCCTCAATGAGTTCACTGAAAAGATCCGACCTTACATTAAAACCAATGTCTGATCGTACGTCAACACCATCGTTTCGATTCTGCTCTCATGACAGAATAATGTTGAATATATACTTCACTGTCACTAATGGAACAGTCCGGTCATGTCTCACTTAAGAATTTCTATGTCAGCCTTGCTTGCCAAGAGGCGACAATGTCCATTACATTAAGAGATTGTGTACAAAGTCACTAGAGGAAAGGCAATAGGGTCATCACAAACAAGAGGAATCTTCCTTTTGGGAGTATGAGTACACTCACCATACATCAATGCAATTCACTAATTACATTTTGTTATTTTTGTATGCAAAGTTGACATTTTGGCCAGAGGGTAGCACTAGAGGAAAGGTCATGAGGTCACCAAAACTGACAGGGATCATTGTCTGAGGAGCATGAATATGCTGACCAAATTCATAGCAATCAGCCCAGCAGATCTGGAGATACATTGCCTTGGAGTTAAAGAGTAACTAGCTATTGTACTCTATGAGTGGTGACATCACCTGCCACCAAAGACCAGGCACCCATCTTTTCACCATTAGAGGTCGGGCTTTACATAGATTTAGTTTTGGGGTTTAGTTACTCTTGTAAGTGTTGAATAGACGGACACGGCCATCCTTAGGCTTTGCCTGCCAGCGGGGCAAAGATGTAAAATGTCTCCTAAACAGCAGCAAGCAAACACTTGGTTCAAAGAAAGCTAGGTTCACCAGTGCCTCTTGAGTGTGCAGTTACTTCTCACTGCCATTTGGAGACATCACTGAATGAAGATGCCAACAACAGATATCAAAATAAATGTCCTCACGATGGTTACCAGTTGTAACAAGAAAGCATGTCCCCGATGAATGCAATGAAAATTTATTTTAAAATGACATGAGGACATAAGATATGTTATATATTGACTGATTTCTGACTTTTCAAAAACTGAAACATATAGATCTATCACCAAGTGACCAATTTTTTGCTGTTTTGCTATTAGATTTGGCAAATTTACACTGTTACACTACTTTACAACACATGGTAAAGTAGTATGAACACTGAGACCTATAGTGCTTTCAACAATATTCCTGAAAATGTCATATAGCTGTCACAATAGTCATATTTAGGCAACACAACATGTTGATAAGCTCAGTGAATCTAACAAAGTGAAATTACTGCCAAATTCCCATTTTAATAGTACAAAATTTAACATTTGGCCCTTTTGGAGCTGCTGCAGCTGTTCCATGGTTGCAGTGAGCTTGCGCAATTTCCGGCAGATGTTGGAGGAGAGTTGTGACGGGATATTACAGGGAAAGGGTAACTCTTACAGACCAGACGGACCACCTAAATTTAGACTGCCCTCTTCTTATCTATAGTGCATTTACCTTAACTCACCCGCTTGGATGCAGCCAAATTGAGAATGATTAAGCATCTCATTGAGGATCGAACACCGAGGGGTCAGAGTGCACAAGAGCTATTTGGGAACCATCTGGCTTGCTTAGCAGCACATAAAACAAGAGCCAAGTTGATGTGAGGATAGATTGGGTATTTTAAATGCAGACTGCCTGGACAACATACCTTTAAGAGGACCGCTCAGGATTTTCTGAAGGATACAACAACACACTCATCTTCAGACCCTTTTTACAGTAGATACGTCAGCCTACCCACCACATTGGGTGGAGTCTTATCTCCCACCTAGCTCCTTTGGTGGTGAAGAAAGTGGTACCCAAGCAGCATCCCTGCTCATTGTTGTGTCTTCTTTGGTGGCTTCCATGGAAGACCAAATCTATGAGTGCACAAAGTTGGATGTTTTACAATTGTTTTAGGTAGCCTGGAGTCATGATAGCCTATAATCTCACAAGCCATCTTAATCTTGTAGGTTTTCACATTGTGATATCTTTTAAAACATGTATTTTCTCTGAATCATGTACAATGCTGGCTAATCCCTAGCTTCCACACCACACCGTTTCCACTTCTCTGGCTTGCTTAAATGCCTCATTCATGCCGGCCTTGGCAACAAACTTCACAGTGAAGCTGAGTACTCCGTCTGAATCTTGGCTAAGCCCTCCTGTTGTAAATTGTAGAGTTGTAAGGTGGTAGTGGGGTTGTGTGTGGTGGGTAGTAGTATCTTGCAATGTGAAAACTTGCAATATCAGCGCTAAGGTCTTCATTGCCTCCATTACAATTTAAAACTGCACAAGCAAGTTGCCACAAAGTGGGGCTGCAACAGAGGAGAGTGTAATTTGCTCAAATTAAATTCTGTTTTCCAGTACAGTCACTGCTGGTAAATCTTCTCAGCACACAGGAGATCCCAAATCAAAACAAGCAAAATACAAAACTTTCTACTAACCAGCAGAGTGAGCCCTCCGTCCAGTGAGAGCTGGACTCACCAACGACGACTGAACATCTTCACCACTTCCACCCCACCAGACACTAAGAAGAAGAAATTCAGTTTACTGAGGCCACTTTTCAGATGTCTGGGTCGTGAAGTACTTCAGATTTCTCATAAATTGAAATCATCTCCCGCTGCCACCTGAGGCCAAAGAGTAGAGTTGTCTAGTGCAGTTTTAAATAGTATATTTAGTCAATTTATTTACTGAATCACAAGTCAACAGCATAGAGTCAGCAAATTTGTGCACTGCTCTCATCATTTTTGCCTCT
>OMKZ01026326.1:0-15302 GCA_900302535.1 Neoniphon sammara
AAGAAGACACAGTGACTTTAACACTGCTTAGAAACCGGGATACCACACATGTAGTACCTCACCTACAAATGACTGTACGTTTCTGCGTCCGTTTCCAGCCGACTGTGTTCATACGTCTCCGTCGTGTTCTTTCTCCACCTGAACGGAGAGAACAGGGATGATGACGCCTGCACATAGGAAGGCATTAAAGAATGGAGGCACGGATGAAGCATTTGTCAGTTTGTTCAAATGAGAATAGCTCAGGGGCTTCTCCTGCTTGAGAAGGAGTCATCAAATGCAAATTACTAGATTTACCAGTTCCGTCCTTCCTTCTAGCTTTTGCCTTTTCCCTATTTATGAGTACAGCCCTAATGCCAAAGGAACATGTTTTTCCTCTTCGCTACAGGGTAACAGTTTGTCCCCAAAATGATCCTTTTATCTTTTGAACACTCATTACCCCAACTGCTGAATTGCTACAACTAACTGACATGATGAACAGTTGCAAAAAATTGCTTCTTTGGACTCCCATCGGAAAATCAAAGATGTGCTAGAAAATCAAATACTAATCTTGCCAAATGACAATGCACCTAAGCACTCACACTGGTACACAGCTGGATCCCAAATTAATTCCCATCTCTAATTTTTTTTATTTTTATTTTTTTACATTTTAACGTTTGTATGTGCTGCTCATTGTCAAATGTAATAGTACTCTTCAATACTGCTAACACCAGTCATGTTAAAAGACATACTGTAACTTACACGATTGTCTAAATGGTATAGAAATAAGGTGGATGAAGGCCTAAATAAGTCTTTCCTCAAGCCTTCCCTTCTCTTGCTTTTCTGTTGAAGTAGTGGGAGGAGCCTCATGTCTCCTCTTCATTTTCTGGGAACAAGCATTCAAGGAGGGACTATTAAAGATCTTCAGGTTTAATAATAATACTGGGTAGATGATGTAACAGTTAAGCATTGCAGTCGATTGAAAAGGAGTGATGGATTGTTTTTTTTTTTTTTAAACTTAGGTGCTGGTGATGCCAAAATACTCAGTTGATTAACAGTTGAAATGCTTTAACGTAGGAAAAATAACGTGAAGTGTTCACTTGTTCACAATTAAAATTGCACATTTTGTAATTTGCTCTTCATACCTACCATTTTTTATCATGTGTAAAATGCATCTATTGAGTCTGTCACATTTTAATTATTGGAAAATCATTTGATGTCATTTTGTGTTCTGTGGATGGTTGCATCACTCAACTTGTCATATCAGGACTTGCATACACAAAGTGAAGAATAAAGAAAATGGCAGGGAAACAGAAAAAAACACTACACACTTTTACTAAGGTTGCCTGTTTTATTCAGTAAACCTTTATTTTTATAGAAAATACAAAATTCTCAACACCACAGCGTCCCACATCCCTAGACAAACACCTTTTCAAAAAGCTCTACCTCACATACTTAAAGCATCATTGGAAAAACATTTTCTGAGCATCCTCCCTGTCGGATGCACTTCTTACGTACATACACAAGTTCTTACACACATACACAAGCAGCCTCTTTACACAGATCCAGGATCAGGTGCAGCTGTAACTGTCCCTATGCTGAATTCAGCTCCTATTAGGATTTCAGGGTGAGTTTGGTTCCTATTAAAATTTTCTTATTCTATTATTTCTTTTCCTTGTTTGAATGAAAAGAAATAAAAGAAGTACTTGCTGGATATAAGTTTGTTGTGAAGATATTTGAGACAGTTCAGTCATCGACCGCTGCCTTGACTCTTGAACACTGCTAGTTGCCTTATTTTGCTTTGAAATCTCACACACAGGTATTGACTGACTGTCAGACCTTTTTAAAGGTGACAGATGCTGCTAATTGGCATTAAACTATCATTTGTCTGCCTCTGTAATTCTGATTTGGTTATTTCAAAAGGTTAAATCCAATTATTGAAAGATTTTGTCCAGTAAGTGTAAGGCAAATTCCAAGACCAACAGTGGACAGTGTCTAAGTACAAATACTTTTTAAATTTTTTTTCCAGTGAAGAGCTGATTTGAATGTTCTGGGATTTGTTTTGTCTCATTACCATTACACTCTATAATTAAGAAATTTTATTTGAGCTATAACATCTAAAGTAAATAGATCTACCAGCAGCCAATTAATGGTTTGAATCTGAACAAAAGTCAAAATGAATAAGAACTGTTCATCTCTCCAGCTGACCACCTGACAAAATATCTTTTCTTTCCCTGACATTTGAAAACATTTAGGTAATGTATTATTTCTTATATAATTTCCAAGCCTGGAAATTTCGGTTTTCAAATTAAATGATTTTTCCAAGTTTACTATGTGTGTAAAACTGTTAATAACTAGGAAATAACAATAAACAAAATCACACAAGGGAACAGTGTGTTTGCATTCTGATCCGATGCTACAGCTACAGAGTCAACACCTGACAACTAAACAAAGTTAGGGAATGTAAGGAAGCAAACAAAATTAAATTACAATTTAATTCGAACTGTGAACAGATGTGTGTGTGCCCAAGAACATGTTCTTTACTGTACATAACATTGAATAGTCCACGTCTCATCGATTAGTTTTTCTGTCTGGGCTAAGATAAGGATAATACAGAGTGGACGCCTTGTATCTGTATATAAGGGCAAATTCTAACTCTACAAAAAAAGCCATGGACGGAAACTTTCCTGGAGAAAGTGACATTGGTGGGACGAGTGGCTGTGTACATATGGTTAAAGGCGAGGCATCTCAGTGTTAAAATACTGACTTTGCAATGGTTGCTGAGTATTAAGCTATTACAAACTGTTAGACTGTTGAGGACTGGCCTTTTTGCATTCATGCAGTAACACCCAGAGAGGAACAAGAGCAAAGTCAAATGGACGTCGTCATTCCCAGCTTCCACCCCCTTCAGTGACAGACAGGTTTGTAGGAGCAGTTTTCACTGAGGGATATTAACTTTGGATGGTATGTTTGCAGCTTAGTTCACAGTTTGAGTTCAAGCTGTTAAAATCCAAAGATGAACACAGTCATGCAATCCAGATGGACGTTCAATGTCTGTGAGAAGTGTTAAGACTCCCAGTAAGCTCTGGTTAAAAGACACAAAAGCCAGGTAATGTCAAGTCAGCCATACTACAGGTTTGAGGCTGTTGACAGAAGGAGATAAAAACAAATATATCCAAGGATAAGGTGCTTCTTCACTTGTCACAAACTGATCGCGCTTTCCGTCTTGCCTTCCGTTCTCTCTCTCCCACCATGTTTTAATTGCAAAGGGGTTTCTGACACTCGAACAGTAGTGGGTAGATCTGCTCTACAGCTGTGGCCACATTTTGCACATTTGGTCCTGAAACACCGGGTGGACGGATGAAAACATAAAAACAAATTTTAAGTACAATGAAGGCAAACAAAACATCAAAACCACAGATAGGAAAGGTCAGACAGCATTAAGACAGAGAGAACTGTCAAAATATAAAGTTTCAGTGAGACATATATAGCACTTTTAATACCTCGTTTACCCTTGTGAATGGCACATCATACAAGAAATAGGCAAATGTATTATTTATCTGAGTTGAGTAAATTTTCTTCAGGAACTTGGTTTTTTACAAGCCAATCTGCTGGTTCTAAGAGATGATTAAGTGTGTTACTACAATGTGGCCTCAATTCTTTAAGCTGGTGTGCAGCTATGGGTTACATACAACAGGAGTGGACAGAGAAAATGGATAAACTGATAACAGAGTGACTGTATAATTGTTGATGCTTGTACTTAAACATACAGAGAGAAAATGAGTATATTTGTGTGTTTGTGAATGTGATGTACCTGTAACTGTGAGGCTGCCTGTAGAAAACACCTGTACCGTGGCCTTGAGATTTTTGATCCTGTACGTGGCAGCAGGATGGAGCTCTGGTTCATAACTGACACACATAAAGAAAAATAGTTAAATACACAGATACAACTCCTCCTATAGCAGGTCATTGTGTATGAACTTGAGAAGGCCTACTGAATCAGTCAGACTACAGGAAGGGAGTTTTAAACATTGAACCATCAAGCGCTCTCACCACTAGAGGTCGTCCTGTCCTTACAAATATTGAATTAAAAAAATGAGAAAACTGAGTTCAAGCAGTGAGCTGGAGGTTTTACAAAGGTTTTGACTCAGCATCTACATCTGCTGGTTTTAGTACTTTCTGTGTGTGATAAACCATCACATCTTTATTTTTGTTTAAAAGTCCTGCACAGGGCTCTGTAGTTTTGGGGGGGCTTTTTTTTGTAAAAAGGCTGTGGTTGAAGATACTACTCTGTGTGTTTTATGCATGTCAACCAAGATGAGGAAAAAGCCAGCAAGATGAAGTGATTAAACATGGTAATTTATGGGTGGAAAATGACTGTTTGCAGACTGAGATCATATGTATGTATCTAAATGAGCTAACTGATCTAAAGATGACTAATGACTAATAATCTGCCAGTTCATGCAATATTAAGATTGTTTTTAGCAATAAACTTTGTTCCCAAAAGCACATGACTCTTAAATCAAATAAAAAGTAAAAAGCATTCTGAAATGATAATCTCCCTCCCTGCCCCTGCTCTTGTGTTCTGACATTATAGCATTTTGTATGGAGTTCATGTCCCAGTGATGTTTAGATCCAGGATGGAGTGTGAGGCAACAATGACTCACAACCAACCATTCTGTGTGATCACTGTCATCCTGTACTTGTTTCCTAATGGGAGCATACTCTTATAATACTCTTAGCATACTCTTATAACTCAGAGGTCATGAGCCAAAATAAACATTTATGGGAGATTCTGGGGTGACATCTGATGGGTGGGGTGTACTACAGGGATAGGTAAAATAAATGCAAAGAATTAATTGCACATACTGTTTATGCCAGGTTTAAAGGGTAATGATGATTATGAAAGGATTATTAGTAATTTAATGACTGTGATGATGCCAAAAATCTGTTACCTGGCGATGGGTCGGTTGTTCTTGGTGAAATCGATGAGGTGGACGGCAAAGGGCATGGAACAAACTGCCAACACATTCACCACTTTGTAGTCTGAAAAGCGCACCTGAACAGACAGAGCACACACATGCTTAATGAGCAACATGGACATGTGTGCAAATACAGCACAGCGTATCCTTATTTTGCCTGGACAGATAGTGACAAACCAGATGTGCAATCAATGTAGTTTGGAAAAAATAGGTAGCAATCATATTGTGATTACTCTCACCTTGAAGCCCAGTTTCTGCAGACAGCGTGCTAACCTGCGAGCACCCAGCTTCGACTCATCCTCACTGGGCGAGAGAGAAAAGCAAGGATTGAGCAAAGACATAGCTGTGGCATGATGTAAGAGTTGCAAGTTTTCATGAGTGCACTGCTGTTGCCAACTTTCACACATCTTTTGACATAAATTACATCTGTCTGTCAAATATTAATCAGCTTTATTAAAGTTAAGCAACAGTTTCGAATGTTTAAACCTCTAACCCTAATCCATGACTGAGATATACAGAATGTAAACAGACGTCAATCACGACGTCATTACTATGTCAGCAATCTTTCTGCCAGAAACTATCAAATGCCAAATGCAAATGACTGAGAAGTGTGTGAATGAATTAAAATGAATTAGGCAATTAAAAACCAGTAGAAGCAGTTTGCTCAGGAGCTCACTGTTATTTTCGTTATGTTATCTGAACCCAACACCTCATCAGCACCGGTGGTCATGCACATAAGAAACCATGCATGCACAGCAACAAGCAACATTAAGAGTAACTCAGTGTTCAGGCCACTGTCTGCAGCTAATTTGTAGGAAATGTTGTAACATAAGTGGTGAATCAAAGACAGGTGGGACAGGGACATATGACAAATGCCACTAGCTAACTGGCTGCTGATGGGTGATCTTGCTCATAAGTTCACCTGAAGCCAGTAGCACTAAAAAATAAGGAAGCAAGGTGGGCATGACCAATGATTTCAAGTCTTTATTGGCCCACCAGGAAAAAATGGGTTGCAGCCAGGTGCAATAATACCACACTAACAAAAGCAATTTAAATATACCACATAAAAACACAATGGGTCACTATCAAATATGTACAAAAGTGTGGCAAATGGATAGAAAGCAGCCAACATTTCTCTGGTCAAACAAAATGAATGGCCGGCTGGCAACCGGTTCCTCTACTTGCACAGTGCATTGTCAGTGTGTGCACATGGTAACTGTGCATGCTCTCTTCTGTACTGGCTCTAAGTCTTTTTGCCAGCCAATGATTAGTGGATATGTGTGTATGTGCATGCATCTTGTGCTATGTGTGTCTACCTGGTGGCTCCAGTGCAGATGATTTTCCCTGAGGACCAGATCGAGGCTGTGATCTTGGGCTTGCGGAGCTTCATCAAGACTTTCTAAACACAAACAAAACACATCTTTTAAAAACTTGAATGATGCTCATGTGGCGCACGTCTCCCTTAGTAACACAAGCAAAATTCTTTGGTAATGCATTAAAGCCATCAACAGAAGATGCAGGTTAGTCTTCTTTATTTCTTCAAACACAAAAGACAGAAAAACAGTGTTTATGGATCAGCTGAGATAGGAGGGCGGAGGGACAAAGCAAGACTGAAAATCTCGTTCTCCTTTTTTAACACACTTAGGTTTCCTCACCCCTACTTCAGGCTTGTAGATGACATTGGATCCCTCTAGGGCAATGGTGCGCAGGTTGAGATGGCACCTGGTCCTGAAGGTGGACACCACATTGGTGACGATGATGTCAAGTGCCTCATCATTGCTGGAATCCATGAGGAAGCGTGTGGTACGGCAGGAGGACCACTGGGGCTGTCTCCTCACACATCCATCAAAAACACCATTATCACCATTTCCGGACAGACAGGGACACAAGACAGGCTGGAAGAAATAGAATCCCATGTTTAGTTATATGGGTATCCGCCATTCACAACTTTGTCATTTTGGAATATTTTGATATGGGGTATATTTGATGGACACTAACAAACACACACACACATTTTTTTACTGTTTTATTTACTTTCCAAGATAATCTGGGGGATCTTATCATTGTTCTGTCATCACATTGTTATCCACTGCATTTGTGTCTTAGCTTGTCATTCTTTTTTTTTTTCTGAGGAAAGTCATTTTTTTTAATCACACCACCACAGCTTACTGCTTGCAGCTCTTCCATATATATCAAAAGATTACAACCTACCTGTCTGTGTGAAGGATGTGTGCTAGTTGGGGTCTGGGTGCAGTGGAACTTCACACTGAAGCAAAAACTGCTTGGAAGTGTGCTCAACTGACCCTGGCCTTTAGGCTACGGTTTGGTCTTTTAGTCACCTTCCTAATGAGTTAAGGGAGTCACAATGAGCTTCAAATAGGCATCTGCAAGAAATTACAGATAAGTGACTTCAGGACAATTTACCTTACAAGAAATCCCTGAAAAGGCTTGCTTTAAGTGGTGCAACAGACAGACATTGAAAGACATAGCCTAGCTATTTTGGCCATGGCAGTGTTGGCGTACCTGCTACTGATGCAGCCTGTTGACTGCAACGTTACTGTACTGGCTGTGATTTTATGTAGCTACCCAGCAAGATAAACAAACAGGAAGGCATTATCACAGACGCAAAATGCAACATACTGTGCACTTATGTCTCACAATACATTAGATGTAAAAGCGACGAACATGTGGTTTTTAGTTAAAACCATAATCTACAAATGCTCAGACTACAAACCCTCCTGGCATAAGCTTTGTACTGCATAGCAATGCAGTCGATGTGCTTGTTTGGGAAATGATGCTAACTGGCTAACTTAACAGCGAGCATAACATCTCGCCCAAGTTAATGACCAACTGTTAACGTTAAATAGCAAGCTAAGTTAGCTTATTAAACGTTAAGTACCTTACTATCAGAAATAAATCCTTTTGATGTGGCTAAACATAACAGAAATGGACAGTTTACTAAAAACCTATGCAACGGCATTTCACAATAGCCCAACTATCAAGAAAGATATCAGTTAACTACCAACAAAGAAAAGTGCCTTGCTGTCAATGAATGAAAAGTTGTTAGCTAGCTAGCTAGCGTTAGCTAGCTGCCCTAACGTTAGCTAGACTGCACAATTTTAAGGTAGTTTGACAGGTAATGGCAAGTGCGGGTATTGCAAAGGTTTGATTTAATTGTTTAGCTACCTCCTCACAGCTCACTGTTGTAAACACCAGAACCAAAACAAATCAGTTCAAGGTAGCCTCGCTCTTAAAAAAAAGCTCTCCATCAGCTGCAGACCAGCGAACCACAGTAAAAATAACCAAACTTCCGGTATCTGCTTTCAAAATAAAATCCTGATGCAAACCAGTGTTAATTATGCTGCGTTCATGTTTTATGATATTTACCGTTAGTACCAACTTCCGAGTTGTAAATAGCGTTCACGTCAACATCCAACTCCTAATTACAACTGTAGGAATTTGTATTTTTGAAAGCTCCGACTACAAGGTAAATAACGCTTAAGTAACTGGGAAAAGGCGATCGTTAAACGTTAAATAAATCAACATATAGTGCTACTTTTGTCCTGCGTGTTTTTTAACCAACAAACCAACCCTGCTTGCCATAAAATTGACCATATTTTGTTAAATTAAAGGTGTAATGGTGTCGCCTTTCTGTGTAAACTTAAAAGCTCACTTTACTCTCCTGTTCGCTTGCTTATTTTCCGACTGACGTCAACAGTCTGAAAGCGATATTTTTGGGAATCTCTCCGCCCTCCACATTTTTTCCCATATGATTTGTACGCAGCATAATTAGCAAGAATTAAAAACTAGAACTTCCGGTTGTAACTTTCAGAGTAAAACGTCTGTGTTCATTGAAAAATACATAATACCTGCGTGAAACTTATATTCAGTATAATTTCTCAATTATTTATGACATTTGTAAATGAAGTTACATGTGGTTTATTACACCAAACTTTCATAAAGGCCTGCGAAGATGCCACATTTTTATGACAGTGAGCCACAAAGAAAACTCAACACAACACATAAAAGAAAGTTAGCTTCAACTTCCTGTTTCCAAAGTAGGTTGCTCGCACCCCCCTGTGGACTTAGTGTGCACCTAACTGACACAGGTTTAAGAATTCATCGCTGGTCTGTCATCCATAGGAAATAAACATAATATATTTTGAGTTTACTGGTAAGAAAAGCTCAATGTTCTCCATGTGTCCTCCAGAATATGCACCTGACGTCACATGAATCACTTAGAGTGAATGAATGAATGAATGAATGAATGAGACTATGAAAGGATAGATAATTCGCAAAGCAGGGGTTAAAAACGTGTCCGCGTGAGCCAAATTCCGTCTTCACAAATTTGTAATTGTAATCATCTATGTCTGCCAATATTACACTTAACCAGCTTATTTTAACACCATTTCCAGACAACACTGTGTAACTTTTTTCATTGTTTATGGTCTGGTGACATGCAAGCTTTGTGGATTAGTATCATCTCCAAGCAAAGTGAACACATCTGGTCTGTAAATGCTCCACAGGGAACTCTGGACAGCCCTCAAGAAAGGAGAAGGAGTGAAGTTTGGAGGCGGATGGAGAAATGTTTGTGTTATCAATGAGACAATTCACAGCCGCTTCTGTGGTTCATGAATGAATATAGTGAATGGACTCTAGTGTCCTGAGGTTTCTGTGGTTGTATCACATTCTCAACAGAGGCTATAACCTTCAGTGACCGTGACCTTTAGGCTGACTGTAAATTGCTGTATGTCAACCTTGAACTCATTTGACTTGCTAGACTTGCACAACATTGTGTGTATGTTCAAGTAATAAGAATGAAAAAGTATCTATATAAGATGAATAAGCTGCCTAAACTATGCTGAGAGACATGTGTTTGTGTATGCCTCTGTGTGTGTGTGTATGTGCATGCAAGTTTGTATGTGCATGTAGGTGTCTATAACTTATTGCTTGCTTGTGCATTCTTATGCGCGTGTGTGTCCTATAACTCAGCTCTCAATTCAGTGCTTTGACCACTGCAGACAAACACTTTCTTTCCTTCTCACGCTTGGCCTGCACCCAAACAAAACAGCAAAATAACTTTTTAATGATTCAGCTCTGTTGTTATTGTTCTTCCTCCCTGGTTACCAAATTTTCTCTCTCTCTTTCTCTCTCTTTTTCTCTCTCTCATTTAATCCTCTTGGGCTTCTTCTAGTGAAATATAGCCTTGTAAATCACATCCATCCTGCACTGAGAGCCTTGTTCAGATGTCCAAAGATGTTTACTATAAAAATTTAGATTTAGAGCAGGTTAGAAAAGTCCGCTCTCTAGCAGTGACGATATGTGTGTGCATGTGTGTGTGTGTGTGTGTGTGTGTGTGTGTGTGTGTGTGTGTGTGTTTGTAGGTGTGTGTGTGCACACTGTGAGTGGGCTGACGCAGGCTTGCTCTTAGGAGTATGTTTACAGTTTGTTGGGTTGCACATCACCAGGACAGTCTCTTCCCAGAGGAACAATGCTCTTTTTCTCATTAGGTCATAAGATGCAACATGTAAACACACAGATGTGAGCACTTACGGCCTAATAGATGTAGATTTTTCTGAGAGTAAATAGGCGGTCCATCACTGTAACCTCTTTTGTGTTTGTGTGTCAAGAAAGAATGACAGAGAGACAGTGAGAGAAAGAGCATTTTTGCATATTTGTGGAAATGTTTGTGGGTGTGCAAGCATGAATGTGTCTGTTTCTGGGTGTGTGCGTGCATATGCATGAGTACATATACTTGTGTGTGTGTGTGTGTGTGTGTGTGTGTGTGTGTGTGTGTGTTACCAGAAAGCAATCAGATAAGGGAATAACTTGGAACTTTTACCCTGATCCTTCTACCTGCCAAACAGGACACAAAAAATACTGGATGTGCTCCAATGCCAGACATTTGCAACCCAAATGATCAAAGCAGCAAAGGGGAATGGAGGCCACATATCCATACATTCCCAGGCCCTTAGTGGTGCGTTTTCTCCTAAAATGTCTGCACGTTCTGGATAGTTTGGTATTCTCATGACAGAAAAGTGAAAAGGCCACACACAACCATTCCTGAAGACTCAGAAATCTCTCAAAGAACCCCACAGCAACTTGTCTTCCTGCCTGAAGCTTATGTTGCTGTTTTCCAATAACACTGATTGCGGATGAGCCTTTTGTTTTTGACGATCTCGTCATCTCTGGGTGCAGAGGCACCTCTGCGGAGATGTGCTGAAGCGGTGAGCTCACCACTGCCTGAAAACTGGGCGTGTTTGTTGGGACCCCAGAGTTCTGTTTAGAGTGGATGTACATCACAGGCCTGTTTCAAAAGGACCAAGGCTGGCATTACACTTGAACCTTTTTCATGCAACTTGGTTGTATGCAGCTGAGTTTAATCGGAGTTGCAGCCTGTATCGCCACCTGCAATAACTGAAAAGTTGCACCCGTTTGCACCAAGTTGAAACGGTTTTGCAACTAGGTTCATGCAATAGCAAATCAAAATGCAGATTTCACATCATGTGACTTTCACTTGGGCCAATTGGTAGTACTACTATGACCAGCTGATAGTGTAACACCAAATGGACGACAGACAGCTGGTAACAAAAAGAAATTCCCTTCAATGAGTATTTTAAAGGTTTGTGGATTAATCTGGCATGTTAACCATCTTATCTTACATGTCTTTAATTATGTCAACATTACACCACAGTGCAGAGATTTAACATGCTGAATCTGTATTTTTTATATAGAGTGATTAAAGTGTCTTGCCTGTAGTTTTGATCACACTTGAAATGTTTTGTGAAACGATTAAGTTCTACAAACTTTATGGAGCTTGTAAACCATCAACCCAACCAAGCTATGTGAACAGTTTTAAGTATATTTTAGAATTTCATTTCAGATGTGTAAAGCTGTACCAGTCCGGGATTTTCCAAAGTGACTGAGAAAGATTTGAAATTCAACGAGTGTGGGACTAAGAGGCTGGAAATGACAGAAAAAAAAGATGAGCAGGAAGACCCAAGAAAAGACATTTAAGATAAAAGTGCAGAGAAGGAGATAAGACAGAGAGCAGATACAGTGAGCAAGAAAAAGAAACAAGAAGTGAAAAAAAAAAATCAGTCTGAGTACACACCTGCAACCTGTGTGCTTGTTACACCTGAGTTTACACACCTTGTGCATGCCTGGTGCAAACTCAGGTACATGTGTGTTTTTGCACAGATGTGTGCACTTGTGCGTGAGTGTTTCTGTACGAGACAGAGATGGATGGTGTGTGAGTTGGCGGTGTGGAGGGAAGCCAGTGCTCTGGCAGTGCTGCTCCGGGGTCTCCCAGTGTAAACAGAGACGTGGGAAAGACCAAGCCTGTTTATATCAGCCCCATTCTTACTGGGACCAGTCAGCCAGGCATCGGGACACAGCAAACACACCGGCCTCATCTTGATGCTCAAATGCGGTCGGGTGAAGCACAAACACTCTCATCCACATGTATAGATGCCCGTGTACAGAAATAGGCAGTTTTGTATACAGGCATAGGAACATCATCCTAAAGCAATGTTGATATGGACTACACTTGCTGCAGTTAAAATAGAATAATTACTCAAACCCACCTGAGCACAATATACCCATCTTTTTAGGGCAGCAAAAATCTTCATGACCTGAATTCATAGTATAAGGGTAGGTTGGGGCTAATAAAACTGATATAAGTTTGTCTTCTGATGATCAACGAATGCAGATCCTAATTTAGACACTTTGTAATTTAGCACTACACCACAGATTAAAAACCTACAGAAACACTAGAAATCACTAAACTGTCTTATTTTCACTCTGATACTGTTGAAGTCCATTTACATGAAGGATTGTCACATTATTAATCCAAAAGTCAGCAGCAAAATAGTCAGTGGTGGAAAAAGTCCTCAAATCATTTATTTAAATAACAGTATCAATACTGTAAAGGAAGAATAGTCCAAAAGTCCTGCATTCAAAATGTTACTTAAGTAAAAATGTGTAAGTATTAGCTGTAAAATGTTTTTGCATCTCAAAAAGTAGTCATTGTAGAGAATGATTGATTTCAGAGTGTTAAATTATTGGTGCATTAATCTGTAAGAAGTATTTTGATGTTGTGGGTTTAACAGCTCCATACTGTTGGCTAATTTCAACTCTAACAGTGCATCATATTTTATGCTTTGCATGATAAACTTTGTTCTGCAGACTAGTAACTACAGATGTCAGACAAATGCAGTATGCATTTTCTGCACTTGAAGTATAAAGTCTCACTGAATGGAAGTACTCAAGTAAAGTGCCAGTACCTCGAAACTGTAATTTAATAATCTCTCCGTGGCCCTTCCCAAGATTTCTTCCCTTTTTTCCCTTACACTGGGTTTTTTGGGGAGTTTTTACTTGCCTACTACGAGGGTTAAGTCAGGGGGTGTCGCCCTATTTTGTTTCTTGTAAACTTGTGGGCCTGTAAAGCCCTTTGAGACTGTGAACAGTGATTTTGGGCTCTAAATAAATCTGAACTTGAACTTGAGTAAGTGTACTCTGTATCTCTGAAAACAGTCACATCGTTTTTCAGTACATGTTGAGATACAGACCATGAGGAACCCAGGCAGAAACTTTTGAGATCCAACCAAGGAAAAGGAACTTCTCCGTACTATTTTTGAGGTCTGCCCCTCCCCTCCATCACAGCTCCATTCCAGAGGTGATGCAGAGTCCTGGACAGAAACACACTCACTCCAACAGTCACCATGCCAGATTTACTGGCCTAACATTAACACACCTGCACAAATGTTATGGAGTTCCCCTCTAAGCTATGTTTAGACTGGTTTTAGAAATGATGACACCGCCACGAGCATTATCTGGTGCACCTCCAGTCCTCGAAGATAGCACCTGCTATTTTCAGAATAAGAGAAATGAAATAATGCCGAGGAAGCTGGGTCAGTCTGCGAGCTAAAGGCTGCAGTGCTGAACTACTTTGAGGAGTGGAGGAGTTTAGATGACTTTTTGCTATTTGCCCTATTGTAATATTCATTTATGCAAAATGTGTTGTGATGCTGTTGAATTTAAATATATTTGGACTGATTTGATCTGATTTTTATTTCATTTCTGTGCGTACATGGCTTTCTACTAAGCAGAAAAGTGGTCAGTAGCAGAATCATTTGTGACCTAATTTATTACACAACATTTTGGCTGTGAATTTCACTGCTTACCTCCCCCTTAAATATTTGGCATCTGTGTTTTATTTCACTGATGGTGTCACATTTTGAAGTCTTTTGCATGCTCTCACTTGAAATGAAGTTTTCTTCTTTCCATAATCCTTGTAACCATGAAAGACATTCAAGCAGCCTTTTAACAAATCTAAATATGCATGTGCTTTTCATAATTCCTGATAAGTTTAATTTGGGAGAGAGACAGATTTCATCTGCCAGCAGTAATATATTGATGATATCTTGGTCCTGTATTACAATATATTTTACATACGTGAAAAGCCAGAAAAATAAAGGCCATTGTTATCATTTATTCAAAGTCAACCCATGTTTTTACTCAGAATTTAGATTAACTCCCAACGTCAAAAGCTGCATTACAATAATCACACTTTCTGAATGAGGCATATAGAAATTCCTGATTGCATTTAAGCCCATTAAAGCCTCTTTTTGTGTCTCCGTCCTGACAGAGATGGACAGAGC
This sequence comes from Neoniphon sammara, assembly GCA_900302535.1. Lineage (NCBI taxonomy): Eukaryota > Metazoa > Chordata > Actinopteri > Holocentriformes > Holocentridae > Neoniphon > Neoniphon sammara. The sequence continues at coordinate 14,621 of OMKZ01026326.1, forward strand.
TGATACAGTTCTGCTTGGGCAACTGGGGCCCAGTGGCCATTTTGTCAGCGCCTCGGTCGGACAGACAGCCAGTGTTTGGATAGAGAAGGAGTTGCTGTAAGCCTTGTGGAGTGGATTCTTCCTCTCTCACTAGAAAACAGAGCGCTCTGAAAACAAACTGCCGCAAGAGCACGGAGGAGTCCATCCAAACGGCGTCTGACGTCAGGCAAGCCAAGAGACAAAGCGAAAACCACACACGCACGCGCTGGTCGGAGCACTGCAGGATTAGGGAGGAGGTCATCAGATCTCCCTTCAATTACACACCTGGCTGCTCTTTAAGATAACATGCATGTGTGTGTGTGTGTGTGTGTGTGTGTGTGTGTGTGTGTGCTTTCAATCAGGAGTGAAAGAGCACTCCATTTTAACAAGCGCTTTAGTTTCATATTGAATTTTGAATCTTTGTTTCTTCAAACCTGCCAGAGGGATGAGCTAATCCCATTTGTTTCCAGTGGACTTTCACTTGTCACAGGATTGTTTTTTTTTTCTTCAAACTAGTATAAATATGTTGAAACAAGGCAGAATAAGGCAGATCAGCCCATTAGTATCAAGAAAATGACACTTGATTCCAGAAAAAAATATGGAAACAAGCTGATCACTTGTGTGAAGAAAAACAAGATTTTAACACTGAATATAAGGCTGAATT
>OMKZ01026329.1:0-10266 GCA_900302535.1 Neoniphon sammara
CTTTAGGGACAATACCTTTTCTAATAGAGAGTCTGGAACAGTGCGTTTGTTGATTGCTGCTACCTTGAAAATCAACTTTTTCGCTTCCTCTGTCCTTCCTCTGCCTATCAACCATCTGGCTGATTCTGGAATAAACCTGAAAACAACAAGAACATGCAGCATGTCAGTAAAATGACATTTCATAAACAGCCATAATTTACCAATACACAGTCATTAGAAAAAATACAGGGTAAGTTCACACCATATGTAAATAAAAACCACTGCCATGGGTGCTATTGTGGCCAGCTGGGCCAGTCTCCAGTCACGGATAAAGTAGACCAAGCCAGTACACACAAGACCTCCAACTGCACCACATATCAAAGACACACACGCTCCCAGTGATCGCTTGGACATCCCAATCCATTCAGTGGCTGAAAGGAGCAAAATGTACAATTACTGACTTTTTAATCTAGTAACAAGCCAAAAATCAATACATTTAGTGACAGAAATGGCTCTGTATAAATTAAATTCAACCATTTAAAACTGTAACGGCTAATTGTGCCAAATGACTGGTGGTAAAATATTAAAGCCTAGTAAAAATCAAAGAAATACCAATTATGACAATCACAGAGTATGATTTTAACTTGAGTGAACCTCATCAAACCAATCTCAATATATTTCAAAATATAAGTTTACATCTACTATTATTATTAGAAGTAGTAGTATTATTTCTCTTGATCCCCTTTCAAAAGTGAAATTCTTTTAATGAGACACAAGGAAGGCCCTGAAAACCCCTCTGTACTTCTGGTCAAGTTTTTTTTTTTTTTTTTTCAGTCACACCAACTTTAAGAGTGTACCACCTTCGGAAATGTCTGTGTAGAGTTTTCTATTTTATCTAAGATTTCAGTTGCTTTGTTATCAGGCTGTCTGTCTGACTGCCTGTATTACTTTTCCTGCAAATACATCATGTTATTGTTATGTCTATGTTTATGGTCAGTTTTAGTGTATTGCCCCAAGCAAGTTGCCTGATACAGAATCAAGAAACCATGACCAAAACAAAAACAAAACAATAATTTCATGAAAACTGCACTTATAAATATAAATACTATACCTAGTACAACACAGTTGATTTTATAGCCTCCACCTCCAACCCCCATCATAAACAGGCATGCTGCATATAAATAGTAGTTGGGACATAACCCTGTTGTCACAGTAAATATGGTCATCACTACCACTGGAATTTGATTAGCTCGTTTGCGACCAAACCTGCAAATGAAAGAGACATTGAACAATTAGACGCAGCAGAGATCAAGAACATAATTTCTTACCCCTTGGAACACACTTACGAATCTGCAAGAGGTCCAAATAAGAGAGAACCAACAAGAAAGCCAGCCATGAACATTGTTTGTGCCACTTCCACCCAGACTGCTTTGTCACAAACAAGATCAAACTGTAAAAAAGAAATCAGACATCAAACTGACTTGTTAATGAATGATAATGTGTGGTACATGAAAAGGACTTTATGCGGATGATTTAATACCAGAACATTCACACTCAGTCCGACTTACATCAGTGACTATGGTGGCTTCATACAGAGTCTTGTCATACTTCCATCCATTCTGGCAGCCTGTGGTCTGATTGAGCCCGTACTCCCTGATGGTGTCAATGTCCCACTCCACAGGGACAAACATCCGACACTTACTGAAGGTCCCATCCTCCTCCCGGGGCAGAGTCAAGTTCAGCTGCTCCTCTGCGGTCAGGTTAGGACCAACACTGAGGATCCAGTCTGTGTCACAGTGTCGGTCTGGGTCAAACTGGATAAAAATAAAGCTTGCAAAAATAAGAGGTAGAATAAAATTTGGGAAACCCAGAGTAAAAAGAAGTAGCCACTGGAATAATCCAAAGTCTCCGATGTCTTTCAGGATATCTCCAAAATCAGCCATGTTGAGAGTGCTGATTTTCCCCTTTGTGCAGCTTTTTGGAGAAAGAATACATTAGCGTATCACCTTTAAATGATGATTAATTGCGAGGCTTTACGTCAGTGGGTGATGTCCTGTTTTGTTTGTTGAAACCTGGGGGCCTGCAAAGCCCTTTGGGACTGTAAACAGTGATTTTCAGCTCTAAATAAACTTGAACTTGAGCTAGTAATGTTTAACCACCAAAATTTATATTTTAGCTAGCAGATGGCTATTTCATTGCACTGGAAGTCCCTGTAGTGCCCAAAACCAACAAAACAAAACTTTAATGTGCCCTGCAATCTATTGTCCAGGTCAAGTTGGTTGACACCTGTCTTGCTATCTTCAGTTTGGCTTGGCTTCAGTTTGGCTAAAACATGACAGTCACCATGAAACAATCACCAAACTGGCATTGTGAAGTTTTCACATGGCAGCAGGGATATGACCTTATAGGCTGTTGAACTGCTGATTGATGACCATCACATATTTTGCTGTTGTGGTATGCACATAAAATTTACTGGTACTTTTGAATGTAGGTTAATATTATTTTTATTAAAATGGGTTCTGGGGGCACATTCCCTAAACCTAACACAACCTAACCCTGACCCTAACCTTAACCCTAAACCATGCAATGCTGCTGTCAGAACACATTCCAATAAATGTTACCAATCTCCCTTTTCAATAAGCATTTCTTAAACCTAAAGCATTTGATATTGACCTTTGTAACAGTAAAAATCAACCCCCCACTTTATGTGGTCATTGTCCTCACATGAATTCTCCCTGTGCACACACTCTATTCTCACCACACTGTGCCAATAAAGCAGGCAGGCTCTTCTTCCAACTGCACAAGGTGCACCTTGTTACGTTTTATCTCTGTTGCAGACAGATAATATATTCTTATATTCTGTCTCTGACACACACACACACACACACAAAATCCTCTGTCCTTTTTTTCACATTGAAAAGCTCTTATACTAAAGGCTGCAACAATTGTCTCCCAGTATACCGCTCTGCAATAAACAGACAAACTCTGCCTCTGAGAATCATCATTCATAATTTATCAAATGGTGGACCTGTAGTGTCACATATTGTTCACTGGAAAAAAAACTGACCGTGTAAATCAAACTGGACAATTTTGTTTAATTTCTACATGACAATATAATTTCCTTGCTTTTACTTACATTTATCACATTTAATTTACTGCAAAACCTGTTTTTTGCTTGTAAATATTTGACTTCACCTCACTATGTAAATTGGATCCACTATTTCCAGTTAATTTACAGTGTTTTTCTAATTTTTGAGCATGAGTCTTAAACACTGAAAAAGGAAGTACAATCTACTTAAACAGTCAACGTGCATTAGGTGTGGCCATGGAGAACTTTTAAGAAGATTCTGGAGAGAAGCGTGTTCACTTTTTGATCCCAAATAAACTTTACTCGAAAATATGCTTAGTTAAATTAACTAAGAATTTCTATGCGGAAACCAAACAGGTTACCAAAGTTTTATTAAGTAAATATTATGCAATGTTTTTCAGTGTACTGCCAAAACATCTGAAAAAGTAGACTTCTGACTTTGACTGAATAGCAGAATCTTTTCCACCCATTAAAGCTTTCAGTGCCGTAGCTTGTTCTTTTATCTCAGAGAGTTAGTTTCTGCCAAAACTGATTCTATCGCTTTATCAACAGAGACTTCCGCTTGAGTAGCCATGTTTGTTTTTATCAGAGACATTTAGAGTATAACATTTCTGTTTCTATTCAAATGGCAGTGCTCTTCTGTTGTGTCACCATCTAAATCACATCGCTTAGACACACGACCAATCAGATTGTCCGACCACGGCATGGATGGGCACAGATGAACGAATATTAAGGGACGCTAAATGGAAAGTGAATTCAAATGTGAAACATAAACTCGCGAGATTTCCATGTAGTATCTGGGCTAGTGGTTCAGTATCGAGATGTTTTTTCTAAGCCAGAACAGTGCCGCATCTGTGCTGGTATAATTTTTCTGTGTAAAGACAGAAAAAGTGATAATGGGAACAGGACAAAGTAAAAAAAAAAAAAAAGGATGGAGAAGCGGGCGATTAGAGTAGGAAACAAAGGAAGTTGAAGGGAGAGAAAGACCTAAACAAACATTTAAGAAAAATAAGTGGCGCAAAACAGAAAATTAAAGGAGAAATTGAAAATGGCAAATTCACCAAGTAATCAGGATTCTCCCATCAAAATAGTGGAACAAAATTATGGCTTTTATTACTCCCAGCCATTAGTAGACGACGTGGCAGGTTGGACTGAAGAGTGCCTCCCTTGTGAGAAGGCTCATTCCAAGAACCAAAAATTAAACTGTTAAAAGAAATGATAAACCCACCAGAACCAGAAGGAGATCCGGATTGGGATTGTTCTCATATGAGAGAATGTTTAACTGTTTGGGTAGCAGCAGCAGATAAGTATGGTCCCCAAGGAAATGTTAAAGACCCGCTCTTGCTGTTGTGTAGCATGGCCTTCAATAGCAAAACAGAAAACAAGTGGAGGTTTGTGTGGTCAGATTCAAAGGTGAGCCGGCATGAAATTGGTGGAGATTTGAATAGAGGCGGGGGCTATTTGCATATCCATGGATCCACGCATACTAAATAAAGGCAAAGGTGGAGAGTTACATCTAAGCTGTTTTAAGGCATGAGGGAATGTTTTTTCATGGAATAAACTAATAAATATGTAATTTTGGCCCAAATGTGGCCCACATCTGCAGTTCTCTTATGGCTCACATTTGGCCTTGATGACAACGTTAACGTGAGTCTGGCTGCCTTAGATAGCCCAACCTCTAACCCTAATCAGCCCAGCTCATGACATTTGGCCCATCTGGCCCACACAACACTTGTCAGTGCCATAACTGAACATAAGTGCTAAAAGTAGCCCATGGCCCAAATGTGTCTGCTATCTGATTGTTGCATAACTGTCTATCGCTGTAATGTTGCCTCTGACCTAAGTAAAATACAAAACAAGGTTTCTGAACCATCCAAACAATCAAAGGCAATAATTCTAAAGAAGGTGTGAGTAAAAACAGTTGTCCGTCTATTAATGAATTCACTAAAATCTTAATTGTTGTGCCTGTCTGATACAGCTAAGGTAAATGAAATACACAAACATGATGTAGACTACACTGCCTCTGTCTATGTTGCCATGCAGCTACCACCACCCTTTATGCCTGCCGTGGCATCCGTGCCCCAACCGGAAACTGCTAGGAAGATTGCCTCCAGTGATGAAGGCGGTTCCATTAACCAGTCTGATGGTATAGATTTAGGCACTGCAAGGGGATTGGTTATAGATTCCCGGACGTGAACAAATGGCCGCTATTTATCCGATAAGCAAAGAAACAGAGACATACTACACTTTGCAGTGAAGATCAAGAGGAATGTCTTAATCTGTGGGAGCAGATACAAGAAGAGGCAGCAGATTGTATCACCAGTAAATTACAACTTTTATCCCCAGAGGAGGGTGATGCATTTCTTTATAAGGTAGCTAAATGCATCCGTAAAGGCAACACCCCACACGCTCTGGAGGCCCGTAGCCAGAAGCCTCCACAAAAGGCTATGCAGCGAACTGAAACTCACTCCAACAAACCCCATCTGGCCAACTCTGCAGTTATGACTCTAATCAATGGCTACTTGAAACTCATTTTTAAATGCACATTTTACATAAATCCCTCCACACCTCCTGATCCTTTGGAGTGGATGCTGTCATCAGTTATTGCAGAAGTTCCATCACATCTTCGGGCTAAACAGCAATCATGTTGGTCTTGTTGCCTCTGCAGTTCCACATAATGGGATAATGGAAGGTGGACTTGTAATGCACATCCTACAGTAGACCACTGATTGAATACTGGATATAGCCTAATACATATACAAGTGATGAAATATGCTATAGAAACCAAAATGTAATACAGATTGGCATCTTAAGGTAATCTTTAATTAAAATATACATGGTACAAGACAGACTTAAGACAGACTTAAACATTACAGAACGTCTACACATACAATAGGAATGAGGTAGATCTATACAGTGATATGGCTCATATTGTACAGGCTTATGTGAGTTTGTATATTTGACTCCTGGTGGCAGAAACAAGAACAGCAGCGGGACTAAACCCATTAATGACCATAGTGGAATTTTATAATTTCTTTGACAACACTCAAATTACTAGCTGAGCCAAGCACAAATCTATTGAAATTTTTCAAATCAGTCAAAGTATGAGGCTACAGCGCAGGTTTTTCTTAACATACTATTTTTAGTCATTAGTCACAAGGGGTTACTCATTTTATCATTTTTCATATAAACACTGGTGGAAACACAGGTTCCTATGATCACATATTCAAAAACATTTATGGACTTAATGACCAGATAGACTCAAGTAAAAAGTAATTCTAAAAAAGATTTTCCAATGCACTTTTAAGGAGAAATGATGAGAAATGTACCATGAGTGCAATGAAATGCATGGAAACCACGAGTGTCCATGCATTTCTATGGGGTTTGCCAGCCTGTGGGGTTTCTATGGGATATGGCTGTATTCTGGTTAACTAATGACCTCCGTTCCTTTTTGAGCTGTTTCAACCACTAACACACACACACACACACACACAATGTATTTCAGTGTGACATCTGTAAACAAAAGGTTTCACTTTCTCCGCTCAAAGTATAATATTCAGTTGTTGCTTGTGGCACCATAGATTGTAAAAAATTGTCATTGGCTGAGCAGCTACTCATGGTCGCGTCAAAGTTTGCTCTCACTGTGGAAACCAGCATGCATCAAGCCACAGACTGAACAGTCATAACAGTTCATAGAAACGTTTGGAGAAATATCACAGTCCATTATGGTTTAACGCAGATATTTGTGGTAAGTTAACTGACAAAGGTCAAACCTTTTGTTTATGTTGCATTTGGCTAAACTTTCTGTATCATGAACTTTGTATCATGCACTAAGCACTTCATTCTGCACGTCATTCTCATTCTCAAATTATCAGCCTAATTTGACCAGTCCCAATATCTCATGAGCATAAAGGCAGAATTAAGTTTTCCTTTGACAAATAAAGCTAAGACTTTAATCAGAATCGGATTTATTGGCCAAGTATGTTGACACACACAAGCAATTTGGCTCCAGCTGTTGGTGGCTCTCGGCAATACAGACAATTAATTAATGTGGTTCAGAGTAAAAAACTTTTTACTCCAAAATATCTAAGCGCAGTGTCCCTGAAAGGCAAGGTGGGAAAAAAACACTGCAGGCAATGTTGGTCAAAACCTAAGTTTACTCCCTACATACGAGATATTATCTGGCACGTCTTGTAGAAGATAAAGGTTAGGTTTTGGCTGATGTTACCCGCATTTTTTCCGTGGGGACGTGATGTCAGGACTAGTGTTGGGGTCGTTACTCAAAAAAAGTAATGTATTACACATTACTCGTTACTTTTCAAAAAGGTAATCAATTATTTTACTTAATTACTCCCCATGGAAAGTAATTCATTACACTACTCGTTACATTACTTTTGTGTTAATCCCTCGAAAGTACCCTGAGATGCATTGTTTTTTGGTGTCAACAATATAAATTTAAACCTTAGCTATAAGCACAAATTCCTATCCTAATAAGGAAGACAATGTCCTTCTTTTATGCTCGCGCAATAAATTCGAAGTAATGTGCATATGGCCACCCCTCAAAAATTGTAAATCACTCTGCCATTTCGTCGTTTTGTTGTCTCCCATGAAATTTTTGTTGATGATTAAAATTAAGTTTGATGATTTTTTTCTAATAAATAAATAAATAAATAAAAATAGATTCTGTCAACAAACGACAAGCATCAGCAATGTGTAATGTGATTACTGAACCTAGGGCAGTAACGCGTTACATTACTGCGTTACAGACAAATGTAATGCGATAACAGTAACGCTACGCGTTACTCCCAACACCGGTCAAGACATGGCAAAAAGACTGGAAAGTTGAGGAAAACATACCGCTTTGCTGATTGTAACCAGGCTTGACTAGATGTACCAGAAGCACCAAACTCTCTGCAACTTTCTTCCAGGCAGCATTTAATCTTTCTGTGTCTCTGTATCTGATGAGAGACAGGTCGTACAATATCGGTATATTAACCTTTAATCAAAAGACATTTACACACTGTAAGCCGTAGCAGCACAATGAAAGTGACTAGAGAGCGGAAACTTTTGTCAAATGGTTAATATTGGTTGTCGCGTAGCAAATGCAACTTGCAATTGCATCATTTAAGCAATATGACACGAGAGCAAGTGCTGTCATAGTGTAACGTTATATCAGTACCGGAGATAGAAGACAGTTCTACCAACGAAGGCACTTGTCATTTATCAAATAACGATAACGCCTGTTGTCATAAACTCATGCCCTTGAGGGGACTTCTAATGTGTATGTGAGTGTATGTGTGTCTGAAAGAAAGACAGAGTGGTTGCTGAAGCTTTATTTATTTATTTTACTTGCTAATTCTTTTTTTTCCTGTGGGTGGTGGCGGGGGTTCATGCATTTTGGATGCCATGAACTTGAAAATTAGACAGTTTTCACTTGGCACTAATTAGTGTCTAGACACCAGCTGCACCAAGGGCCAGAGGCATAAAAAAGGATTGAGAGTTGACATACTAGTCAGACTGGACATTGTTATTTACATGTTGCACGGCAATAACTTATGAATAACTTACGTAGCTAGTTGACTAACTACGATTGACTTAGAAACACTGAATTGTGGGAAAAAAGAGACATGGTTGTCTTTAATGACAGAATTTTGAAAGGCTGAGCTGGTACATATCACATCAAACTAAAGCATGCAAAATGCCATATGTCTATTGGACTGCTTATAATATTAATCTGAGTCTGTCAGTGGCAAAACAAACCCTTGTAGTACTTTGATGCAACCCGGTTGCCCCATTGGATTACGTTACAGCCGTGTTTCACGGTTGCCGGTTATAACGTTCTCGCTCAATGATGGACTGATTCCAAAACTTTTTGTTCCTATTAGTCATTTAGACCCAGATAGAGAGGAAAGAGTCCAGGTAAAAAAATAAATAAAAAAACGTAATTATCCTTTAAGCTACATGTCGTGATCCAGAAAGGAAAGAGATGATATTAAGCTTAGAGGGAAAGGGCAGGAAAATCATCGATGGAATTATTCAGACTAGAGTTTGGTTGATTTTACATTACTGTACACAGGAATATTTGAGTCACTTTGTTTCTTCGTGGTGGCCGTCATATTTCTGTGGGGGAAAGGAAAACAGATGAGTGAATGTTGCTTCAGTGAGATTAAACAGTGAATGTGTAAATGCTGGATACACTGCTGCCTTCATTGTAACATATTTTGATCATGCCATTTACTTGTGGTTTGTGTCATCAAAGCTACAGGAAAATTTTAGTGCTGGTTTGGCAGTCCCACACAGATAGTCTTAAATTACACCCCTGTTGCTTGTCATACCTACGACAAGCAAAATGCCCTGAAACAAATATAGTATGAACATGGCTGATTGTCAAATACACACAAAATAATAGACAACACTGATCACCTTCACTGTATTATCAGGCAGGCACTTTAGGAATGAATTTAAATATCAGTGCTAATAAAGAGTCAGATGTTGCTCAGTAACGTGTCAAACTACCTGTCATAGTCAATTATGATATGATAATTCTCTTAATTTGATGAAGAATATCATACTCATACCTATAATGTACACTTGGTCATGTTGAAATAAAATCAAAATAATTAAAATTATAAAAAATATGAAAATCTCTCAGTCTCCACATTTAATTTTCTTTCTTTCTTTCTTTCTTTTTTTAATGCATGTTAAACGAATGAATGTATTGTTATCGGTCTATGTATTGTTGCTCGTCCGGTCTTGCTTGTTGTGTTGTATATCAGGACTGCAGATGGAAAGTAGCGTTTTGCTAAATCTGGTGCAACCATCTTTTCATGTTTTTGTATGTAATTAATGTACTTGCACATTGTCCTTAATAAAGTAAATTACAATTAATAATCATGTTTATTGGTTTTAGCTCGATTAATTCACATAAGGCCAGATGATGCTTTGGCCCCAGGAAGCAGACATTCATAGAAATAGCTTAACAGGCCATTGTCATTAAATTTATGCCATAAAATAAATGTGTGGATTATTCAATAAAAAATACAAGTCTTGCTGAGCTTACACAACAGATGGACTTAGAAACAGACTTACAGATTCAGTTTGCGAACAATAATCAATAATTAATCCAAATTTGACTTTAAACTGTATATTGAATGCACAGAGTCATGGCCTTTCATTGTGTTATCAGGAGGCTTTCAGAT
>OMKZ01026329.1:13857-24522 GCA_900302535.1 Neoniphon sammara
TTACTGAAGGTCCCATCCTCCTCCCGGGGCAGAGTCAAGTTCAGCTGCTCCTCTGCGGTCAGGTTAGGACCAACACTGAGGATCCAGTCTGTGTCACAGTGTCGGTCTGGGTCTGACTGGACAAAAAACACACTGGCAAAGTGAAAAGGCAGAAGAAGATTTGGAAAGCAAAGAGCAAAAAGAATGAGTTTCTGGAATAATCCAAATCCTCCAATGGTTTTAAGGATCTCTCCAAAATCAGACATGTTGGAGGTGCTGGTCACCTTACTGCCAGAGGATAACCTTTGAGCAATGGTATTCTTTAGCACCTGTCTTACATAATTCAGAGATGATGAGCCAGCAGGAGGATTTCACTGTGCAGTAAGAATTTTTAACACAGCTGTACCTTGTCCCTTTTGCTTTACATTTCTCTGTACAGGTTGGTTATTAAACATTTCTTCTCCTGGAGCCCAGAAGTTTACTGCAGCATTTTTGGATTCTCAGGGCTCACTAACACATTTTTAACATGTTTATGTTAAAAGCATGTTCATTTAAGGGGAACAGCTTGCAATAAAATAAATAAAAACTGAATTTTTGATTACCCTTTGCCTTTGATTCTGCTTTGTCCAGCACAATAAGAACAATCCTGTGATTACACTGTTTGTGTTAGCATACTGGGAAGTTATACTTTTATAGGCTGTTGAGCTTTTTGGAAACATTATATTTTTTTTCTTATCTTCCAGAGAAAAGATAACAATATGCTGACTCAGACCTGAGGCCCTATTCTCGGTGGGTCGGAGCACTTGAATAGAAGAGTAGAAGGCAAACATGGTTGAATAATATCAACGAACAGACATTCAACTGAGGAAATACAGTCACGTTGTGAATGACATTATGTAACTTATCATGACTTGGGCTTCACAGGGACAAAGGCAGCTTGTTCTTCTGTTTTATTTATTTATTTTGGAGTTTTGTGTATTAAAGAAATCCCTCTCCAAATTGGCTCTGACATGGTGACTGCCAAAGAAAAAAAAAAGTTTCCTTCTCACTGTCAATGAGTTTCTTGTGTTATGTTTTTCTTCCTTTGTTACAAGTGGCCCTGTGACCTCTAATGAACTATTTGTGGTGACTGACTCACTTTTAAATGAACATGGGGAAAAAGCAGCTACCTATCTTTTCTGTCCAGTGAAAACCTTGTCTCTATCAATCCAGGAACTAAGAAAAGCAGCTTTTTCTTTTTAACAATCAAACATTTTAGTTTATGTTTTTTGAAAATGTTTACCATGGGCGGTATAATTCTCTCAACCCATTTAGGAGCAGATGATCCTTCAATTGAAGTCAAAACATGAAAATTGACAAAACTGGAGTTAGAAGATTTTTATCCAGCCATAACTACGTGTGTGTCAGGAACTCTTTACTTAATTTTTTGCTTCACAAAACGTAAAACTTATGAGGTACACACCAAAGGTTTACAACGCCTGGCAAAGTAGCAACATGCTCACTCAGCTTCACTCGTTTGGTTTGAATCCTGCAAACCGGCGCCAGGCAGATGAGGACAACAGCAGGCGTGGCAGAGAGTAACGCAGCCAACAGGCTGGTCAGTTATGGAGCCAACAACTCAGCTGCTCTCATTACCATGTTGTCTTGCCCAAGAATGAGGGAACAAACTCATTTCAAAAGAATGTCTAGCCAAATCAAATAACGCCCATCCCAATGTTTTAAACATTTCTTACCTACACAAAAGCTCCACTTGACTGATGTAAGGAAAAGCTCCTGGCTGTATAGACATTGCATAATGAAACTCAAAAGTCAAGGAAAAAAAATCCCCTGCAGCAGCTTGGTACATAACAGGAGCACGACTATCTGGAATGCAATGTTGAAAATGCACATATATAGGCTACAGTTTTCTTATAAACTGGATTGCCCAGCGCCCATTCATGTGACTTTGTGGAACAGCAAGGATGAGAAACCAAAAAAAGTCACTGGGCTGTGTGGCTGCTTATTGAAAGCATTTGTCATGTGTGACTGGATATACCTGTAGAGTTCATCTTTTCTGTCTTTAAGTAAAGATTGTGCAGCCCTGTTCAGTGTACAGGGAAAACCTAACTGGACCTGACATACAGAGCCTCCGCATTCCTGGCTCTGCAGAATCTGTCGTCAGGTTGCGGATCACCAGGAGAACCTGATTAACCAGATGCTGGCTGGTGACCTGGGGGAAGTTGATAGAAGAGAAGATTAATACATGGTTGTTCAACTATCAAAGATAAGGTTGCTGCAGTCGATCCATTCTGTATGCGGTCAAAATCCAATCAACAGCCTGTTTCTGAAAGATGAAAAAGAAGAAAATGAGTACTGTAGCGCTCATAGGTACATTAAAATTTGTAACTGTATTTGCTCTTATGACTTTTTTAAATTTCTAATAATAACCACCCTGCAGATCCAGGAATGAAGTGTTGGGTATAAATTGCAAATACATGTCAGAATATCTAACAAATTAAAAAAGAGTGTAAATAGAGAGGATAACAAACTCCAGGTAAACAGCAAATTTGTTTTTCATTGTCATTGTGAAATAACAGTGACCGTGAGGCCAAAATGCACACTGCCAAGTTCAATTTGTTTGTATGATCAGCTGGTTCAAAAGCCACAATACAACAGTGCTTTCTATTCATGACTACCACCAGCCAAAACAAAAGGCGTTTAACCGTGCAAATAAAGAACTATAAATAGTTTATCATGCAAAGAGAGGATACCCTGCACACGGCATACTGTATGTAAATGAACATAAAGGCCTGTGGTCCTGCTATGACACGCTGTACTGGTCTCCAGTCACAAATGACATACAGACCAGACCAGCCACGACACAGTGTCCAACAGCTGCAAACACCTGGTTCAGACAGCAAGCAAAGGACCTTTGGGTGACTCCCAACCAACTCAGCAGAAGTAAACAAATTTTTAAGCATTAAAATTGGTGGAGATGCAAATACAGAGCCAGATCATGCAGATGGATTAAGGCTAGTCATGGAAAAACTCAGCACAGATCACAGTTGAAAACGTATCTAGAATCAGGCCAGGATTATGCTCGTGCGACAGTACTGCTCCAAACAGCCAAGAAAATCATTCTTGGACAGATACACCTGGTGCAGTGGCATCGTATTCTCCCACTGCAGCTCAGACTGTGAACTGTGACACCATGGAAACATACAGGTTGGAGACAAAACGGTTATTTTGTGATGAATACAAGAAAGACCACTGCTATCTGGATGGTTCTGGGGTCATACAGAGTGTAGCGAGAAAGGCGGGGGGCTGGGGAGATAAATGAAGTGATTCCGAGTTTACTTTTCCCAACAATTTGTGCATTAATGTATCAGTGTAATGTAATGTAGGTGTTTATTTATGAGGATCCAGTCTGTCTAATGGTGTTGGTCCGAGTCTGACTGGACAAAAATTAAACTAAAAAATGGGCATAAAGCACTTTGGAAAGCTTACTCCAGAGACAGTACTGTTATCTGTATCTTTTCACTCTGCAGGCAATAGTGCAAATAAATGTTCAACCATCCAACTTTATTCAAGAACTGATGCATGGATAAATCTCTTTTCATGGCCAAATAAATAATGGTTGACTTTTGTTGATGCAAAAGACCATAAAAACTGGTGCTCAAAACCTCAGAGGGGCTTTTGACTGAGCAACTTAGCTAGATAACTTTGAAAAGAAAATATCTTCTGAAATTATATTATTTAGAATAAACATGCACAACTGAATTATATTACCAAATCTACTATTCAAAACGTTTTAGATTCAAATCAATATCCAGAATATTTTCTCACTCTTATCTTCCCACGAGTTTTAGCTAATCAAGCTAAATTTACCCTTAAAAAAATGAGTCATTCTTTTAATTCCATCATGTGACTTTATTCAGCTACTAAAAATCATTTTGTGTGTTTCTTTTTTGACAATTTCCAACAATAAACTATATAATTTTTCAAGGGATCTCATTTGCATGACATCAAGTTATAGAATGTTTTCACAAATGTTCTGCTTCAATTTTTGCAGTTGCCAATTTACACATTTTATGGAAAAACAAATGTTAAAATTGACTTAAAAATGATTTAAAAGAAAGAAAGTTTGCCAATCAACTGATGAACTGAATTCTAACTCTCATCCAGAGACCTCGTGTTGAGGCAGAACTGTGGCTTTCAGATTAGTAAACAATAGAAGGGATAGAAATGTAAGAAATCTATAGGTGACTACAACCTCGCTGATCAATTCTTTTCTTTCACACACTCAAACTCACTCACACAATTATAATGCAACTTCAGCCATCTGTCTTGTTACTTGTTGAGAAATAACAAAGCTTATTTTAGTTTTTTCTTAAATTCACTCAATCAGAAAAATGAATTGGGACACGTTTCAGTGAGAACTGCATATTGATAAGATCAAAGCACAGAGTGTGTGATTACAAGCCCCCTGCAATTCTAAAATAAGCCTGTTAACATATCAATAAGGTGCCAATTGAACAAATAATTTGTGCATGATTAGTGATGCTCTAAAAAAAATGAAAAGAAAAAGGCCAACAGTGGAAAATACAATATAAAAAAAAAGACAACTGAAATGCAAATTTGTGTACTGCAGTAAATGCATTACTGATCAGGTTTACCAGCTGCTTGGCTAAATCATTATTTACAGGTAAAATGTGACTTTTATCGGAAATGCATTCAAAAAAAAAGGGAAACAGTCAATGCATCTACATACTCACATACAAACCTCATGACGTTTGTGTGACAGTGCATGGAGTTGCCATCATAACGTACATTTACAATATCTTTAAATACACCATTTACATCAGTACCTGAACTAGGAGCTGCAGCAAAGCCCTCGCACATGGTACAAAACAACCATACAGCTTTACTGGGAGTGACAACAGTGATTCGTTGGTGAGTGTTTACGAAGCACAGAGACTATAGTATCATCAAAAACAACCTGCCTGGTGATGAAGACTGAGAAGTTAATAAAGTAGCCTCTGGAGGCTTTTTTTTTTTTAAGCTATATATCGCTTTAGCAGAACATTTGCATTTACGTTTTGAGCATGCACGCCTCCGAAGAAGTTCATCTGGCAGTCAACAGCTGTAACACGAGCTGCCACAGGCTCTTCAATCACCACCAGCATTCAGGATTTTTTTTTTTCCCCAGCTCTCAAAATCAATCACTGTAAACAGGCAAAATTACCTCTTAAAATGTTAGATCAGGGGGCTCAGAATGAAAAATACAATTTCCTGCTTCTGTTTGTAGGTGCATTGAAGGTATGACATTTTTTTTCAACAGCCAGTTGAATGCCTACAGAGGTATGTACACCAAAAATATTCAAAACAATATTCACGTTCAACCCAAGAGAAATGTTACTAGAAACCAGTGGTCACAGATGGCGAAAAGAAAAGTATTGCATAGTAGAAGAATATTATGTAAGTCTCAATCTATGAAAATAATCCTGTCTGAACACCTCTGGAAAAAAGCCTTCTGACAAAGTGGCCACTTGTAACTGCAGTTACACTTAATTTTGTGTGTGTGGATACGTGCACTCAGAGTTGAAGCACTTTGGTTATGCCGTGACAAAACCACCACACACTGATACTGTGAGGAGCGCACTCGTAGCACTGGTTAGGGTTGCCATGTTCAGGAGTCTTGAAGTAGTATTTTCGCTTTTTAATTAATCAAAATTTGATTTTAACTTACAGCATTAACTAAATTGTGGTTCGGGGTGTTTCCTAGGTTGTCTATGAGTTTTCTATTTAAGTCAGTGTTTGGAGGGACTTCTTAGATAGCCATACACAAAACAGAACCAATAAATCACCAATGGACTCAACTTTTCATCAATCACACTGGTAAAATCTATAGCGTTGCTAACTAAGGCTGCCTTTACACTTTACAAATTCATAGTGTAGCGTAAAGTGCCAAATAGAGGTGGCACGACACTCTTGTGAGTTTTGTGGCACAGTTGATTTTTTTTTTTCTTTTGTGTTTGTTTTTTCTGTTTCCAAAAAAGGCAATCACTTCCAGTACTGGCAGGAGATGGTTTGGATTGTGCTCATGTATGAAGAAGAAGAAGAAAACAGAAAAAGAAGAAATAACTAGAAGTTGATGTAGTTGATTGCGTCTGTTCTCCCATTTATAAGCGCACTGTAAACTTTTCAAGTGTGATTCCTGTGTTGAACTGGGCCCGTTCTCAATGTGGTCCGCGTGCATCCCGCAGTCGGTTTCACACTCCTGCCGGCTTGACCTCTCCTGCTCGTCTTCCTCTCTTTGGCAGTAGTGGTTTCTTGGAATTGAGTACTATGCAGCTGTGCAATACCATTTGTTGCTGTCCTTTGTTGCTGGCTCCACTTGAGTTAACTGATGCTCAGCTGCGCAAAGCCCATGAGTTTAACATCATCAGGAATCTCAGACTCATCCAAGCCAGATGCCTGACAGGGGAAGAACAAACCAAAAGACTTCAATACAAAATGGATTTCATTTGTTTTTATAAATAAGAACAGAACTAAACATTCATTGTGTTCCTCAATGAATAATTAAATCTCTGTACTTACCAGTTTAAAGGTCACATTTTTATTGTTTTGGGGATCATCAACAATCTTTTGCAAATTGGCAGCAACTAGAAAGATAAAAGGAAGTGCCAGATGAACAACCAAAGCTGGGAACACGACGACAACGTTTCAAATCCTGTGACTCATGGGGAAAAAAAACCCAAAACAAAACAGTAAAAGACTGGTGTCAGAAATGTGCACACTAGAAAATGTGGAATTGTATTTACATTTTGCACATTTAGCTTATTCAGAGCGATTTACAATGAGTGAACAGACAGAGGTTCAGTGTCTTGCTCAAGAACACTTCATAAACTCAATTTGACCCCCCACCCACCCAATTAAAAGACAGTCTCCCTAACCACTTGGCCATCCTGTCACTTAACACCTGGACGTGCAGGTTTCCCCAACACAGCCTCAGAGCACAGTTAAAGACAGACAATGAGCTGCATAAACAACATAAACAACAGTGATTTAAGCGACCACAGTCACAGACAGACACACAGAATTATAATCCAATCACTAGACATTTCTGCTGAAGCTAACAGCAGCAGAGACTCTGCTTGTGCTGCACAATTCATGAAACTATGAAAACAAAGCGGGGTGTTGTTAAACAGGAGCATCCATGCTCAGCAAACCTTTCCTGAATAAACAGAGGTAAATATAATGGTTTGTATCTCTGCCTCCAAATGCGAAATAGAGGGATTATGTAAGGTAGGCTATGCATGCCAGCCATGACAATCTAAATGCCACTGTGGCCAATATACAACACTTTTCTTTCCTATGCAGTTTTCTCACTAGATCAACTCTAAATGACTATCGCCTGTTTCTGGCCCACTGCCTATCAGAAGAGTTCAAGTCCTTTTTGCCCTCATCACACCACAAGTATCAATGCTGACAGCCGGGCATGACAGACCCTAATCTGCTGAGTCAGCACAGGGTCAGCGTGACACTGAAAATTAGTCAGCATGGCCAATTTATGTCTATAACTGGACCAAAAGTGGTGCAGCTTGTCCCTTGCATCAGATACCTGTAAAGTGGTTTATCTTTTCAGTCAAGAGCCTCTTTCACACATGCAGCCCGTTCTGTTGATTTTCAGGTGCAGGGAATTTTCCATAAGGACTGTATGTGTGCAAATGTGTGAGCACAGCACGCACAATGTCAGTACATCCTGACACATGTTCACTATGAAGTGACCAGGTTACTCCGCACTGACTGTGCTTTGTAAAAACAGAGACGTCAGATCGGCTTTGGAAAAGAGCAGATGCAGGAAGGAAAACAAACCACGATAAACTGAAGTGTTTTCACAAAGGATTTGCAAAAGTCAAGACATTTTGCCAGCAGTTCTCTATTCTAGCTACGGGAAATTCCAGGAGATGATGACAGAGGAATTTAATGGCATTGCCAATGTCGAAAGGTAACTTTATGGTAAAACAGAAAGGACTGTCTCGTATGAAAAGTTTGAAAAACAGAAAGTGGCAACTGTTCCAGTACATTTAATCTGGTAATTTTCCACTATGCATGCATCAAAGGGATTAAAGAAGCTAAGATACTCCATCAGATCAATTAGAATGACAATAGAAACATCCGGTCCAACAGTGCTGATGTTCTTACTTACCGATGACTAAGTCCCTCCCATCAACCAGCCCTGCTGAGACCAACTCCTGTGAAACGCCGTCAGCCGAGTCTGAGGCGGAGACACGGAGAGGGAAAGCCAGAAAGGAAGACGTGAGATCAAAGTCTTTAAACGCATGAGTGAACACGCAAAGCTAAACAATGTGACTTACCTCTGCCGGGCATGAACTCAAATCGGATGTCATTGAGTTCCTTCTTGGCGTTCCTGAGCCTCAGAACGAGGCTGATGGGAACGTTGGCGTTGGCTGCCGCCGGGTCCTGCAACGGCACAACGGTACAGCGGTTACTACACAGCACCGAGCTGGCGTGCACGTCCCTGCACCGTTTGTCGTTCCTGTGATGACTGAGCTGGCACTGTTGGACCGCACCGGATCCAGATGTTTACCAAAGTGCTCTTATTGTGTTTATCCTGTGTATTTTGTTTATTTTCCATTTGGTTATCAAAATTTAATTTGTGTCTGCACAATTTTGGCAGTCAAGGTATGCCTGACGATCCTTCCTCTGACGAGCTCTTCCCAAAGTGTTTTCCATGTTCTCACTGAGGGCCTGAGGCTGTGGGCTGTCATCCTTTCAATAATGTTGTCAGACTCTTATAAAAAACAATCTGAGCCTGTCAGTAGCAAGAACAAGCACTTTTACTGGACGTACTTTGATGAGCACAAATGCCCTGTTGCATTTCATTGCAGCCATGTTTTGCGGTCGCTGGTTATAGCATTCTCATACAATATTGACTGAATTTAATTAATCATTTAGACCTAAAAAGATGAGAAAATAGGGCCCAGGTTTAAAATATGAGAATTATCCTTAAAGGACTGTATAAACAAACTTCTTCAAATCTTAAATCTTGATGCGTTCAAAAGTCAAACATAGAGTTAATGCTGCCTGGAATTGTTTAAAAGCCAAATTTAAAAACCAAATAAATAAAATAAAACGGTCAAAACCAGCCAATTTCCCATTAAACAGCAACTGAACTGAAACTACAAATGGGCAATGTGAAAAAAAGACATGTACCATTAAGCTGTTATAGAGTAATATGAGAGGACACGAAGTGCAAAGACACCCGTCACTGCTTTGTGAGAAAAAGGTCACACTGGAGTAAATTTATATAGTTTACAAGGACTTGAATTCAGATCAAGAGACATTTCAGACATTACAAGGACCTGCAGGTGTACAGTACAGACAACACACACACACACACACACATAGATAGATCTAGCTGCACCACGTGTGTAACTTATATTTTTCTGTGATCATACTTATTAAACACTGAGTATACTCAGCTTCTACTTATTTTTCTTACCATTTACTAGATTTTATTGAACTGTTTTAACTAATTTGTGAAAAATCACAACCGACAAAGTGTATGATTTGTGTGTGTTTTGTACCTGTGCAGTGGGTCCATGGGACGGGCTCGCTGTCTGGGGGGCGGCCTGTGGAGGAGCGTCTCCTCCTGTCTGGCCGACATTCGCGACGCTCTGCTGTGCAGAACCAGGCGGCTGCAACAGAGCGGAAGTCTCTGTGGGCGGGAAAATCTACGGGATATGACACATGCAGACAAATGAGTGGGTGTTTTCAGATTCGCATCAGTGGGGGGAAAAAAAGAGGACACACATCAGACAGTCATGCAGATCGCCATGTCAAGGCATTATGGATGAATCAAGATTTTCAGGTCATGTCCACCACAACTGGACTCACCTCCAAATTCTGAGATCCCTCCTTCACTCTGGGTGACTGCAGAACGGACATGACAGATTGTAAGAATTAAAAACATGCAATGACGCTTTTGTCCCACCAAACTGCGGACAGGAGTATCATAGGATTGAATGAATTTGACACACGGAGGCTTTGACCACGGGGCTGAACTGAAATCACAAGTCAAAATCACAGGAGAGTAAAACCCCACATCCAGACATGAATTAAGCATCAGTGTGGACACCAACTGCAAGATCATTTGAATCGGTGAAGAGCAAAAAGCTGCCAGACGGTTTTCATGAGTGTATTTTAATCAACACCCACAAGCTTCACCCCTAATTCTCTTAATTTATATGATTATTTTTGTGAGGCTAAACCTGGCAAAAATATTGAGACAAATCTGACGCCAAGCCACAACCACTTTAAATCCACATTCACATGGTTTTAGGTTAGAGCTCCATTTATGACCCATGTCCGCACACCTAGACACTGTATCGTTCTGTTTAAGACATTTGCTTATTTTTTTTATTTTATCTTGTTTCTTATTTGATGTGTCACATTTGCACCATTGCTCCATTCCCCACGAGGATCATTACAGTTTTGTCTTTTATCCTATTTTCAGCATTTAGCTGTGAAGATGTTACAAAGACATGCAGGGTGCAACAAAAAAATCTCTGAGTTACTTCAGACCAAGAGAAACAATTCTAGAGGATCAGGGAGAAGACTCACATCAGTTTGGTTTTTTGTCATTATTTTCGCTGATGTGTTTGGTTTAAGAAAGACTAA
>OMKZ01026330.1:0-15243 GCA_900302535.1 Neoniphon sammara
GTGTGGGATGTATGCTTGTGGGTGTGCTTATATATGTATATGTATGTACACAAAATATTGGACTCTTGTCTGTACGAATGCATAAGTGTGTTGGCTTGTGTATGTGTGTGTGTGTGTGTGTGTGTGTGTGGATATGTGTAGGTGTGCTCTCTTGGTGTGATAGAGTGCCTGTGGGGCCAAGATAAATCATTTCTCAAGGCCTCCCTAGTCAAGCTTGTCCAGTAGAAAGATTCATCGGTGACGCATCCTCATCTTCACGCAAAACACTGCCAGAGCAGACTAGGCGAGGTAGCAAGTAACTCCACTGGGAAATAAGTGCAGGTCCTCCACTGCTGGTGTCCTGCTGGCTTGGTGCATGTCAGAGATGAGTGCAAGTAATGGGAGAATGGTGTTTGTACATTTGGGGCTGAAGGTGGTGCTAGATGAAAGGTCATGAGGTCACCAAGGTTTCATCCTCTTGGTCTCATAAATGTGCTTTCCAAATTTCATTGCAATCCACCCAATACATTTTGACATATCAAATGGGACATTTGGCTTAAAGATCATAGGGTCATCAAAATCAAGAGAATCTTCTTTTCAGGAGTATGAATGCACTCACCAAATATCATGACAATCTACTAATTAGATTCAGTGATATCTTGTGTACAAATCTGGCATTTTGGTCTGAGGATGACCTGAGAAGAAAGTTTATAAGGCCGCCAAAATTGACAGGGTTCATCCTCTGAAGAGCCTGAATGTGCTCATCAGATGTTTGGCTTGACTGTGGAGTTTTACTTTTTCACTTTGACAGAGCTAGGCTAATGACTCCCATAGACTTCAAGTCTTTATGCTAAGCTAACACAAAATGCTATCTATGGGAACTGGTTCAGTACCCATAGATAGTCTGGATAAGTTGGCGCTCAATATGTTGGAGTATTCCATTAAACTTAGCCAGAAAATGGTTCTTTGGCTCAACCAAACAGATAATTTCTACCAGCAGAGCAGCTCTGCCTTGGAGAAATGTTTGTAGCCTAATCCCAGCTCTGGCTATTATGCAACGATGTGCATATATTCATAATAACTTTGTTCTTGATGCATGCGTAAGTGTTTCATCTGTGGTGCGCAATGTGCTCGGATGTTTGAGATATGTTATATACATGAAGGTTTCATATATTAAACCCTCTTTGGACATGTTCAATGTATTCCAGCCATTAAAGCATTGTACTATTCTCAGTAACCATTCAGGAGGGATTCTGATTAATGTGGCTCTCATGCTTTCGTAGACAAAACTGTAGGGAACATGAGGCCCTCATCAGCATTCAATAACAGCATTGATATCAAAGAATTAGGAGTAAATGAATTGACTGATGGTTCGGTTGACTGATTTAATGATGAGTACTGAATTAATTTACATTGTCGCTCATTTCATGATCAAGTACTCCCACAAACAGTGCTTCCCTGGTGCTTTTTATTTGTGACACTGCTGAAGTATTTGCCATTTACTAGAGCACAGCACAGCCAGGCAGTGACAATAGCTGAGGTTAGATAGATGGAACCCTGTTGAGCTATAAATCATACTCTTATTAACCCACGGGCAAGTGAATATCAAGTTACATGAGCCTCAAGGGAACATGGAACACAAGGCTGTTTTTACTCTGGGTCTTTTATTTTGGTCAGACAGATTATGCCCTGAATTTCATTAGAAAATAGCTCCTAGCTACAGCAGACACTGAAAGATGGATGCTTGTGTGTTTGTGTGCATAGGTGCATATTTGTGGGTTGCATGTATGAGCGTGTGTCATTTCTTTAGAAACCAGATGTGATTATGCCCTAATCCCTTGTTTTTTATTTTATTTTATATTTTTTTATGTAAATAAATTGCAGTGAAGAGGGCCATAACGGATAACTCTCAAATCTACCAGAAATCAAAATAGGGTCAGTTGTTTCTGGAGCATCTCAGTAAACCAAGATTATCATTGTTTCACTGAGTGTGTTAACATGCACATCGATATCTCATTAATATACAGAAAGATCAAGTATGTATTTCTGAGTCGAACTCTCAACCTGAATATATATACCTTGGATATATACCTTATCTGAAATAATGATTCTTGTAAACATTTTATCCACTTACTGTTGGTTTTTGTGATCTGTGTGTATTCTTTCTTCATGAAAATATTCAGAATTTTATATTGATTCATGCACACATGGATATTTGTTTATGTCATGTAAATAAAAATATGGGGTATTATTAAAGTTATAATGTGTCCTGGAATAAAATAAAATGAAAAATTTTAGAGAATGTAATTAGCGAGTGTAGTTATAGTAAACAAAGAGACTTTTTTTGATGTCTAGATTTCAGGATGGAAACCTGGATTTATTAATGTGTCAAGAGAAAGTCCTTTTAGTACTTTTGGGGACAATCTTCAGTCCAGTTTCACCCCTGTGCATCATCGCACTGACTAAATCCCTTCCAATGATCTCAAAGAATAAAGACAATTCCTCTTCTGTGAAATACATGGACAGACACATCCCTGATCCTGGCATAAAAGGCAAAAAGAGCTGTACATTCCTACTTCTATACCACACACTCATAGTTCCAGGAGTTAGTCCAGTTGTACGTCTTCCTGTGACTATCTGGCATCCTGGATTTCCTATGGTGAGTCACCCAGTATTTTGATCATATGCATAAAGGCATACTCCAACTTTATGGGCAAAATACCCTTTTTCAGACTTACCCAGACTGAGACAAAATGTTTGATACTATGTTCACTTCTGTATGTCCACTGGTTCGGTTACTATGGTTAGCATTTCATATTAGCTTAGCAAAAAGACTTGAAGTATACAGGAGTCATTAGCCTAGCGTGTCAAAGTGAAAAGAATAATGTGTATTTCAAATACACATGATACATTGTGTACATAAGACAGCTTCGGAGTTACTGTAAGGTTTATTTTTTTCACTTTGACGGAGCTAGGCTAATGACTCCTGTAGACTTCAAGTCTTTATGCTAAGCTAACACAAAATACTACCCATTGGAACTGAACTAGTGGACGTATAGAGGTGAAAATGGTATTAAACATCTTGTCTCAGTCTGGGTAAGTCGTAAAAAGGGTATTTTGCCCAAAACATTGAAGTATTCTTTACAGTAGATCTGTCATTGGGCCACTAAGAGTGTGATGCTGAATTTAAACCCACTCTGTTACACTCAGTATCTCTCTGGATAAGACTGTCAGCTAAATACCTAAAACATAAATGTAAAAATGTAAGACCAATGTATATGAATGTGGCAGTAAGGAAGCAGCCTTAATGAGTCTCAAACCCATGAATCCTGTGCTTATACTCACAACAGACAGTTGCCATTTACGCTAATTGTTAAAAGCATGTATGTCTACTAGACAAATGGGTTTAACTTCACATGTGCGCGCATACATACGCACGCTTGCACGCACACGCGCATAGGCACTCACACACACGTACACAACCCTCACCAACCTGCCAATATGTCACTGCCCCTAGGTAGGAAGATTGATGGCATTAAATTGCTTCTATCCAAGTTTTTTATCAGGATTTACAGGCGTCGCTGTACCTCAAGCATTCGAGCACCACTCCCTTCCATAAATCATGCTTTTTCACCTTTCCACTGCTCTCCATGTGCACACACCATCACACACAATACCTCAGACCCGCTTTTGTGCGCATGCACGCACGTGCTCACACACAACTGTTCATATACACACAAATGCACGCACACACTCACACACACACAGTCAGCAAGGCTGACGACTTCAGGATACGCTGTAACAAGATGGATGACCTCCTTGCCATCTGCTGCCAAAATGTACCCTGCACCACACACACACACACACACACACACACAAACACAGCGACTCAGATGGAGCAACACATGTACATTTTGACTCTGTAATGGAAAATGTCAATCTCAGTCGATGGCGGGCCCCGGAAACGCAGTGATTTCTTTCCCTCCGTCCATCGCTCTCATTATGGGAAAATGTCACCTCATTTCCCAAATACACGCCGCCTGATTAATTTTTGAAAAGGGGAACGAGAGAGACAGAGATGGCAAGATAGAGAGAGGTGGCATGTGTCTCAGAGACTGTCAATTGTGTTGTTAGAGAGTGTGTGTGTGTGTGTGTGTGTGTGTATGTGTGTCCATAGGATGCAATACGGTGGTCGACCTGACCTTGACCCTTCTTCAGTCTTTAGAACCTGGGCCTTCATTTATCAAAGTTGCATACACACATATGTAAGTCATGCATGCTATTTCTAAGCAAATTTTTTACAGTGAGAATTTGTGTATATTTAAGCACTGCGGTGATGCTTTGCACCGTACCAATGGTTCAAAAAGAGAAATGTGTTTACATTTTTTTATGTGTAAATAAAAAAAGAAAAAAAAATCAGTGTCAAATTTGTGTCAAATTTGCATCAAATTTGTGAAAATCCATCAGGGACCTACTGGAGTTAAACAGCTCAGTGGGACTTTGCCTTCAAAGAGGACCTTTTGCTAATGGATGCCTAATTTATAGGTGGAAATGTATTGAATTCCAATGGGTGCATGTGGAAAAGTTTGCTTTGAAAGCCACTGGTATTAATGAACAACCTTGTCAATTCTATGAGGATATATTATGGTCATTTTGTGCTATGGGGCAGTAAAAATCTTACTTCCCCATTAATACTGTAGATAACACAGTTAACTAGCTAATTATTAGTTTGGTTAGCTAGCTAAATAAAGGGGAATTAAAATACTTTATGCTTTTGTTTTTATGCTAGCTTTTTTGTACATGTACAAAAAATGTATGCAGTTAGCTAATTTGGCAATCCATAAAAAAATAGCTAGCTATAGTAAGGTGGTAGCTAAGTACACATACCAGTAGCCTAATCTGGACATACATTCATTCCCATCTTTTCAGCGTCTATTTTTTTAAAAAGGCAAGCTGAAGAGTCTCACCAAAATTCTGACCAGAAGCTGATACTGAAAGCAAAAGACATGAAATTATATTTGAGAAACCAAACACGTCATATTAGGTACTGTGTGTGTGTGTGTGTGTGTGTGTGTGTGTGTGTGTCAAGAATTGACTAGATGTTTCTGGAATTGACATTACAGCTAGCTGATAGCTAACTACTGCTTAGCTTACGCAGTAGAGCAGCTAAACGGAGAACTGGATGAGTTACTTGCTGTGGAAAAGGATATGACAAGGGAGGACGAGAGGTAAAGATACAGGTGAGGAGAGAAAACAGGGGAAAAGAAGCACGCCAGATTAGAAACCAACAGAGGAGAGACAAGGAAAACAGAAAGCAAAAACCTGTGTGCAGCAGGAATGCCTACAATTGCTTTAAGTGTCTAGGACCTTGGGGAGTAGGAGCAGGAAGAGGTTTGGGCCTCGTTGCCAACTTGACAACTCTGTTGCCGGATTTAGT
This sequence comes from Neoniphon sammara, assembly GCA_900302535.1. Lineage (NCBI taxonomy): Eukaryota > Metazoa > Chordata > Actinopteri > Holocentriformes > Holocentridae > Neoniphon > Neoniphon sammara. The sequence goes on from OMKZ01026330.1 coordinate 5,417, forward strand.
GACTTTTCAGACTCACTGGTGGCTTTCCCCCCCACGAAAGTGACAAGAGACAAATCTAGCAACATTTTTCTGACCATGGGGAACATTGGTAATGTGCTGCTTCCCAAAACATTTGGTTAAAAAAAAAAAAAAAAAAAAAAGAAAAAACTGAAAAAAAGAAAAGAAAAAAACTGTCATTTAAGCTGTGAGGCAACTTGGGAGGGCTGAGAAGTGGCTTGAGGCAGCAATGCCATTTCTTTTACCATTTTACCAGGAGTGCAATGGGTGCCAAGTGGGCAAATGAGCCGAATGGTTTGAAGCCATTTGAAATTGTCAATGAACATGTGCCTCTTTTTGTAACATCAGCCTCTTGTTCCAGTTGTCACCCACATCTGGTAGGGGACCATCAGACCAAAGACAACACTGTAAGGTTCAACATGTGCATTATCAAATTGTTTCCAATGGCCAAATGTGCACTCAACAAAAAGATATATAACAAGTGATAGAATTGATATATTAGCCACATCATGGTGCAAATGCCACTTACAGAGAACCATAGAAGTGGCAAACGAGGTGTGTCAAATGAGGTGTATTTGGGGCCCCTTGACAACTGCAAGTAAGGATGGTGTGGTCAAATACTGTTACAGAGGGATCACATGGTATTAACTGCTGTTTAACATTAACAAACACAGGGCACTCATCAGATTACAGTGAGAAAATTTAAATGTTTATATATGCAATGCAAATAATAATAAATATAGTTAAATAAATAAATAAAATTGACTTGACTAGTAGAGCATTATATATGTACAACTCCCCATTGAAAGACGCACAGGGCTGGTCTTGTTGGTTGCGAATTGTTTCAAAGATGTTGCCCGAGCACCCTGTCTCCCACTATTATAAAATAAGTCTCGGTCAAGAGTGACTGCTATGAGAAACAGCATTTATGCCATAGGTGAGAAAACAAAACAGCTGAGGAGTCAGCAGGGGGGAGGAGAAGTCAAAAACAGAGGTGTGGAGAGGAGGCGAATGAGACTGAGGCAAACAGGAGAGGCAGCGACAAGTGTTTTACAACTGCTAAATAATTAGAATCAGATACAGCAGTGGCATTCTCCCTCCCCACCTGTCATAAACTGGATAATGCAAACAAATGACCCTCAAATTGAAGACCGTGGAACAACAATGGAGAGTACGCTGTCTCATCAGAGACTGAATGCTCTTATGTACACACAAACACACACACACACACACACTCCTTGAGGCACAAAAGATACCATTTACAATCCAAATTACACTGCGATGACAACCCAATTCTTTTCAATTTAGTACTGATTAAATTCCCCTGTTGCTTTGTTTTGTCACCCTCCGTGTGGTGTGTTTGTGTGTGTGGGAGTGTATGGCACAATATTGAACATCAAATTATCGTACCTGCAAAATGCAAAATAAAGTTCTTGGCGCCTTGCTTTGAATATCAATAATTCCCCTGTTTTTTGTACAGGAGGTATTGTAAGTGAGGATGAGTATAACCTTCATAATCATTACCAGCCTACTGCTGTTTTATTGATGTTAATAAGAATCATTTGCAGATTCAATTGGCCATATCAGAGAGTAAAAAAAAACAACACAAAAAAAAAAACACATTTTCCACAAGAAGGTGTGAATGCATGAGAAGTAAGCGGGATAATTGCTTGCCTGCTATCTTGCTGTAAATCTGAGATTGTTCCTTATTCAGCTGCCCAGGGACTACAGATGGAAATTAAATTGAAGTAAAATGAAAATGATAATAAATGACCAAGGAATGAAAAGAAGAGATGAGATATAAGACAGGGGAGTCAGTCCACATAGCTAGTGTGTAACCTATGGCAAAGTCTGTGCATGTACTGAAACATAATTTGCCAGCTAATCTTCCAAACCTGCTTATATTCACTAAATTTCCAGGGGACAAAGAGGATCAATGACTGATGACTGACAAGATATTATTTGGTCAGCATAACAAATCATTAAATGTAGCTCACCAGACGATTACAGGGAACATTAGTCCTGGATGTTTCCTTAGAGTAATTTAAAGATGTGGCTTCCCAATATATTTTCAGATTTCTTTTCGCTTTATCGTTGCTCTATAATGTAATAATAAAAATAGATGAAATTTCAATTGAATATAGAGAGTGCCACTCCTGGTCAGGCCAAAATTGTGCCTATTACGACTTGTCTTGGTCTCAGCCACTTCTTGACTCATTTTTTCCTGACTTTCTTTCTCAGAATTTTTATGATTTCCAAATCTGGATCTTGTTTTCCTGAAGGGCTCTTCAAGGCTAAGATGATTGTAGAATCCCTCTTACGAAGCTTACGAGGTGTTTCCCAGAGCCATCTTCAATAAAGAAGTTCGTGAAAACTATTGTAGATCTATCGTAGATCTACTCCTGACCACTTGAAGATGGCTACAAACCCACACCCTAGAGGTGGTCACAGGTCCAAATAGGTGGACCCATTCTGAAATGGACCCATGGTGTTGTTACACAAATGAATAAATTATTTTTTCTTAAACAGAGACCTGGTCCGAAGCGAACCCAAGGTTAATCAGACCCGGTCCTAAGCGGACCCGAGGATAATCTGACCTGGTCCAAAGTGGACCCGAGGATACTTAGACCCAGTCCGAAGTGAACCCAAAGATAATCAGTCCCGGTCCAAAACGGTCCATGGCTGCTAATGTGAGGGAGTGCTGTGGGGGTCTTGGGATTTCTGGTCTGGCTGGACATGTGAAGACCTCTAGTGTGCGTTCTTGCCATGTGCTGTTTTGGGCAATGTGTGTACAAATTTACGAAGGTTGATGGAATCGTTCTTAGAAAATGTTCTTGTAAGATTGTTAATGCGGAACAGGCCCTGGTCTCCAACAAAATGACTGCCACATGCAGTCCAATACACCTTTCATCCTACCAATTGAATGTGGAGTGTCTTGTAAAGAAACACTTCAAGGACATGACTCTTCTCTTTGCTCAGGGGAACACTGAGTCAATGCTCGGTCTCATTTCATTATAAAAATTTGTATACTTTAAGGATGTTTTAGATTATTGACTGTTTTTTCACAATGACATCTCATGTTAATACATTTGGAGTTGGACATGCCAATTTTATTGAGGCTCCGTTTATTTCCTCTCAAAGACTACAAACAGTTCAAAGTTATTTCAGAGTCTGTCCATGGCCAGAGAAACAAAAACCTGACTGCAATGTTGAGTGGAGAAAACTCATAGATAAAAGCAGCCACTGTACTGGAGAGGCACTGAGGTCCAGATGTAAACACTAGCCTTGTAAACACTGAAAATGAAGACCTTCTGAATACCTTTGAAGGTAATAAAGTTATTCAACACAGTCATCGGGGTCTAACAGCATACTCCATGTCTGCATGAGTCAAATTATGAATGTAAACAAACAATGCAGGCAAACCTACATGCCTGCTCATCCAGAGAAAATGAAGAAACTCTATAACATTTTGAATTTAGAAATTCAAAACCCTTGTTTTCACTTATTTTCAATCTCTCCAATTTCCATGATTTCTTGATTATAGTGGTCTTAGTGACAGTTCTGTGCCCATGATATAAGCATTATTAAAGTAGTAATCTGCAAGATCATACTGTACTTGGATTATATTGACACCATCTTTAGTACTAAACATTCATTGCTCATTGGTCATTGCTACCAGAGATCACCTGTCAATCAAAAAGTGTGTTTGTCTCATCAGCCCTATGCAAATTACCCAGTTCTTCTTCTGTTTCATCGAAACAAATTGTAAATTAAAGGAAAAATATTGTTTCTGGGAGTGATCGGCCTGATACCATTTGTTTAAGGTACATGCCTACAGTTTGCTTTAAAATTTACCCATGGATACTCATTGAGAAGCATCTTATATATTTACTTTTTTTATGTGTGATGTGTCTGATGATGTCTGAGACATTGCTGCTTGAATTTTGGGGACTTTTTGGCTTGTTAGTGGTGCTGTAGTAAGCCAATCACTTTCATTTTGTTGATACTGGATATCAATGAAAAAATGCATCGAAAATCATCAAATTTGACCCAGTACTGCAAATAATACTGCATGAATATTAGGGCCCTGATAACTCGGTGGTGGCGCTGTGGTGGGCCAATCAGGCTTATATTCAACATACCAGAACCAGGTGTCAAAATCCATCATTCCCCCAAGTTTCATCCACAACAGGCCAGCACAGGCTCAGAAATCCTGCATGATGGACGGATGTAGTTCAATTCATGGTCCCTTCACCAAACTTCGAGTTTGTGGGGGACCGCAAACTGAACCACAATTCAGTTCAGAGATGAGACTCGTACCTTCAGGCATCTTGGAGCTGTTATTTGGAGTTTCAAATGGCATCGGCCTGATCTGGCCAAACCAACTGAACTAAAAGAGTTCAAATAAACCACTCCAAATATTCTGTTTTAGGACAGACAACAATTGTACAAGCATTTATTAACAGGGTATAGGCTGAGTGACATGTGTAATATCTACAGCTGATAGAGAGTAACAAAACTGGATCGCTATGGAGAGGATACTCTTCGTGGAAGTAAAAAGAAATTCTGAAGACAGTTGTGGAGGGTTACAGTCAGGCTGTCCCTTTCTTTCTCTCTCTTTCTGCTCAGTGGTGCAGGATGTGTACAGCGAAATTGAAACGCTGACAAAAGGCATGGGGGAGATTTGAGATGAGTTTCCCGTGTGTGTATGTGAGGGGACGGGTGAGGGGGTGGGGGGTGGTGGTGAAGCACATGGCTTATTTGCCCCCACCCCTCCTCCCTTGCTTCTCTGTCTTTCGCTGTGACAGATGGGAGTATTACCTGCAATAGATAGCTGCATTTTCTTCTGCTTAGGAGGAAATATGATCAAATAGAGTTTTTTATGTCAGGGGACTGAAGCTTTCTTTTACGGAGCTTGAATGTTACACACAAACACACAATGCAGTGACAAGGATACACACACACATCTAAAGAAGCTAGCACACATGCATATATTCACCGATAAGATGCAGCATGATTCACAACAGACACCAACAGGGGAGAGGGGATAAGTTCTCTTAAAGAGCTCATAGCAGATTGATGTCTGGTTTCAAGTTAGTTTAACACTCAAAACGGTCCCCATGCTGGGTTCTGGGATGAGTTCCACTGTATCTGGTGGATATGTGACAAACAAACTGATTTTGACCACCAGTCTGGCATCATGCATGATTGTTTTGGAGAGAGGGGGTGTCCAGAAGGGTGGATAGTTGAAGTGGAAAAAAAGATTCCAGGACTCAGGATCAAAGCCTGCAGCCCAAATTTAAAGCTCCATCAACCAACAGAACACTACATTCCCTCCAGTATTCACCACTGGGCAAGGAATTTGAACAGGTTATAAGGAGTCATTGGCATGACATCACGATTTTTTAACTATCCCCCATCTTTAGAGACTGCCTCACAGTAATTTTCAAATGACAACGCAATATCAAACAACTGATTGTCACATCAGACTTTTCTGGACCGCAGATCAGATGGTAACTACCACTGTGGTGGCTGCACACAGTGCAATTTCGATCACCATCAACCATTTTCCACCATCCACATACAAATGAAGTGATTAAAGGAATACTCAAATGCTATGGCCAAAATACCCTTTCACCAACGTACCCAGACTGAGACAAGATGTTCAATACCATTTTCATCTCTGTATGTGCACTGGTTGGGTTCCTATGGGTAGCATTTCCTGTTAGCTTAGCATAAAGACTTGAAGTCTACAGGAGTCATGAGCCTAGCTCCATCAAAGTGAAAAAAAATTACAGCAACTCCAATGCTGTCTCATTTACACAAAGTATCTTCAATGTATCTTTATGTAGACTTCAAGTCTTTATGCTAAGCTAACACAAAATGCTACCCATCGGAACCGAACCAGAGGACGTACAGAGGTGAAAATAGTATCGAACATCTTGTCTCAGTCTTTGTAGGTTGGAAAAAGGGTATTTTGTCCAAAACTTTGGAGTATTCCTTTAAGATCAAGGGGACATATGTGAACAAATGCTGGATACATCCCCAAAATGATCTGAGTGTGGCACTAGAGGAAAGGTGATGGGGTCACCAAAGTCAATTGGGTTCTTGTTATAGGGATCATGAAGATGAACAGAAAATATAAGAAGATGCAAATAAAAACTATTGGACTTACCATGTTCACAAATTTAAAGTTTGGCTTGATGGTGACGCTAGAAGGAAGGTCAAAATCAGATCGGCTCTTCTTCTAGGTGTCATGAAGATGCACAGCAAATTTGAAAAGATCTGAATACACATTATTGGAGTTATGACGTTCACAAGATCTGTGGTGGTGAATCCATAGTATTCCTGACAAAAATTACTTGCTACTTCATGAATGTGGTATGTGCTTTCAGTGTCTCTGCTCATTGCTACATGCAGATAAGACCAGCAGGGCCCTCAAGATCACAAGAGCAATGTCAGGACATGAAACCAAAGAAGCCCAGTAGCAATGCCCTTTTTGGAGGCTCGCCATAATATATCTGCCCTAAACTCTAGATATTTTGGCATATGACAAGTTACATCTCACAGGAGAGCGGGGAATCTGGAAAGACTTCAGAGGGAGACCTATTGGTTAAAAGGGATGGACTGTGTATCTCCCACAAGTGTGAACCTGGAGTGGGACTTCAAACCTTTTTTATAATGGACAATGGCTGCCTCTGTTGGACTACATACATTTCTGTACAGTTCTGTTCTGTTACATGTACTAGAAACACATGGCAGACAATTTCAAATTAGCACGAGGAAGAAGAGAGAAAAACAAGAGAAGTACAGCAGAGGGAGAATAAAAACATTTTTTAGCAGAGAGAGAGATCCTATCATGTGAAGTCAGAAGTCAGTGGCGTTACAGCAGATGAGATTTTTGGTGGGATTCGCTAAATGATGAGTTAGGGAGCAGAGGCAGAGGTTGAAACTGCAATATGAAACAGTTTAATACATTAATGGGAAACACTGTATTCATGTATATCGGGTGGAACCTGATCAAAAGGTCTCATAAGAATCAATTAAGTGTAATATCTTCCCAGAACAACGAGTGTAGTATTAATCAGTCCTAAATATGTAATCAATCATCAATCTGCCTCATATCGATCACATTAGAGGTGGAAAAGACCAGAGGTGGACCAATATCCCATTTCTAATTAAAGGACATGATTGATATTCTAACTTTTGAATCTCTGGCCTTAAATGCAGCAAATGGGAATAGTCACTGTTTCTACATAGGTTAGTAGACTAATTAAGTTCTATTTGTCTTTTGTTGCTGTTAGGGCTGAGAGTATGGTTTGAAAACTTTCAGTAACAGCACCAATTCCAATATCTTTTAATTCAATACCCACTTGATAGTTTTTTCTGCTTCAACAGACGCATATTAGTATGAATTACAATAGGATTTAAACAGAAAAATCTAACAACTACCTGACGACTGTTAACATTTATTATGATGGCTTCAAAGCTACCAATTATGCTTCTACCGTACAAGGCTAGTATAAGGCAATAATTTGAGGTATTAACATGTTTTGCTTTTAATAATAACTGTGCATTGGTTGCATTTCACCTGGTCGCCGTCACAAAGCACAGCCAAACTTTGGGCTGCATGTTGTCATCTACCATTATAACTATGACTACACACTAACTGGATTGTTTGATCCCCAACTGCCTTCAAGGTAACAGCGAATAGACGATATGTACCCAAAGAGCTACGTGCTGATTGGTCTGTCAAGTTGCATAGGACACAATAACACCAGTGGTGACAGCAATGATTTGATACGTGGTAGAACTGACATAATTCAGTCAGTACCTGATGGCACCATTTTTCAATACCCAACCTCCGTGTCTGTGCATGCGTGTGCATGTGGAAGGGCCTATTGTGGTGTCAAAGGGTCTTTGCAGTCCAGAGAAATTGAAATGTCACCTTCCCAGTCGGGCGGCTGGTCTCAGACTGCAGTTACACTGAAGAAGGGAGTGATGAGAGTATAACTGTCACTGTTGAAAAGGTAACTCTCTCCTCTTTCTTTCTTGACATTAATCTGCAAATGTGGTGGCAGTTACTACATGGTTTCAAGTGTGAATACTTATTTACAAATCTCTTTACAATCTTATCTTTAGAGCGCTCAACACAATCTATAACAGCACATGTAATATCACATGTTGATCTCACTCTTTTAATTAACACTGCATGGGAAAGTGTCAGTGCACAATGTGTTTTTTTAAGTTACTACTAGATAAGTATTTAAATTATCAATTTTTTTATGATGTAGAGTGTAACAATAGAATTTGACTTAAATTTTTAGAATACTTATACTTGAGTATTCCAGTGTGTTTTGGGTCCCTTTGCACTCTTGCTTGTACAAACTGCATGAAAACAGTTCCAATTAAATTGGGTGAGTTTTATTGTTAATTAGTTTAAGTATTCCATTTGTGATTTTTACCACAAGAGGTGCACTTATCTATTTGATCTATCAGTAGTATCAGGATGAGTGGCTGTCCATCTCTAACTACTTATAGTCTGATTGAAAATGGAGTCCCCAGATATGTTCATCATATATACATTTTTATAGAATATAAATATTTTCTGATCAGATGGAAAACTGTCAAATGAAAATGTAACGCTGCTATCTGTGAAGCTCATAGGCAGAGCAGCCGTGGTTTACAAGAGCAGCCTTGACTGTTTGACTTTTTTCTTTTCCTATTCTGAATTCAATGTTTTTGTGTTATTTTTTTCTGAATAAGAACCTTTATAAGAATAATTATCTTTATCCTCCAACCTGGTGGTTACCACACTTTTTCACACCAAAGACCTACCAAATACTTCCACGTTAGACTGCAGACCTATTTTTTGTAGTTTTTGTCCAGTGGATCTCAGACTGTAAGAATTTTAAACTTAAACATATGAAAAATATCACATGAATTAGTACGGAATTATGTACTATAGGTGAGGTGATATGAAATGGTTGGATGGTGATGAGTAAAACAACCATACCCTCTAGCTAGCTAGCTAGCTAACTAGCTAGCTAGCTAATGTAATTAAATTATTACTCATTTTTCAGTAGATCCCCTAGCTGAAGTTGTGTCAATTCTGATTTTCTCTTTGACAGAGAATTATTACAGTGATAAATTGAAATGTATAATCAAATGTACAAGAAACTGACACACTTTTTTTCAGTGTTTATATACACATGTAACTTGCCAAAATAATGAATCAATACTATGGTATGAACTGAATAAAGTTGTGTGTAGTGTACTGTACCTGGATTGGTCCTCCATGGCAGATCTACATGATAAAGCACTTGGTTTTTGTATTGTACCACTATTTTCCACTTGGTAAGCAGCAGAAAAAGATTCAAACTGATAGCGACTCACAGTCCGTGCCTGCCTTTGTTGACAACTTTGCTGTGGTGGTATCATCAATGTCAACACTTTCTATCTGGTTTTCCCACCTCGAGATTTTGTGCAGGCACTGGAAAGTTGTAAAAACCACTCAGTTGAAGAGGTTCCAAACTAGTATCCCTTAATAATATTTAAGTGTATATAGTGCCTTTCCTTTGTTTGGCTCTTTGTCTATCCATGTGTTTTTCTGTTGGTCTCTCTTGCCCACTCTACAACCCTCCAGAATGGCATCCTCTTTGCTGAGTGAAAAGCAATTACAGTGTGTGCAGATCATTTCACTTACACTTGCTCCACACATGCGTATGCGCGCGCACACACACACACACACACGCACGCACGCACGCACGCACGCACACACACACACACACACACACACACACACACACACACACACACACACACACACC
>OMKZ01026336.1:0-26620 GCA_900302535.1 Neoniphon sammara
CACTCCCCGTCCCACACACCTTCGCCTTCTGGACGCAGATAACACGTTCCCTTTTTTTTTTTTTTTTTAAATCAGACGCCTCTCCGAGAAAAACCAATTCCCCAAAAGACTGCAGTTTGGCGCGGGTGAACCGCCAGACTTGATGTAGAAACGTGGTTAAATTATCACAGAGGCGTCGACAGTCATTTCTAAGGGCCGCGGAGAAAGATGGCAAGGCGGGGTGGGGGATGCCGGCGCAAACCGATTCGCTGTGGTAAAACTGGGGAAATGGCACGGTTACAGTCATGACGCCGCCTGAGGATAATCCCAGACCTTCAGCAGGGCTTTCAAAATTAAATTGAGTTCATTTTCTGAAACACTACATTTCCATTTGAGGGAGGCGGGGGAAAATATCCAAGTCCAGCATTCATCAGGTGGATTCAGATTTTAAAATATTCTCATATCATCAATGAAGAAAGTACGTTACATCCGTGTTACACCCTTTAAAGCTGCACTTGGCAACTTAACCCATTAGCAGATCCAGCGAGCAGTGAGAGAAGGTAACTCAGTGCTTTTGATAAATTTGCACTTCAATGGGCAGAAAGCGCGTGCGGTGATGTCACTAAGCTGCAGACAGCACGCTCATGTTTACCAACCCGGCCGGCCTGTCATCGCTTCATTTCAAAAGGATCCCAGAGGGAGGAGAGGCAGAGGACGTTAACGGCGGCGGATCCAGCTTCCCCTGGACGGGGCGGGTGGCGTTTCGCTCTCAAGATTCAATTTGTCACTTCCTGTGAGCGGAGAAGTGGCCGCGCTCTGTGCCAGCGTCTCATTTTGCCAAGTAGGATGAATCCACCGCATCTCAATTAGGAGGGAAATGGGACGCTGATCTATGCTGCAGCCCTGCTTTGTGATTTTGGCCCGTAACATGACTGGATTTTTACAGGAAACTCTTGTTTAGTGCAGATTTAAAAAGCATAATGGTTTGTTTTGTCAAAATCACAAGGCTGGAAGCTGTTACTTGCAAACACAGATGTATTAGCTATATAGGTTTCACTAGTACACAAGCACTTACTGTAAAGAGCATAGGCAGTGCTTGAGTACTACAGCTGTATAGTGAAGCTTTAATAAATGCGAGCAAGAGCTTCCAACCTTGTTATTTTGATTATGCTCGGAGCTGCACTGAAAGCTTTTTCCTCCACTATTTATTTTTTTATGTCTTCATTTTACAATAGAAAATGTCACTTCTTTCAAATAGAAGGCATTTCTTTTAAAAGAAAAACATAGTAGAGCTTCTTGCAACTAACAGTACGAACAAAAAGGAAGGGGATCTTCGGTTGAAGGTGTGAACATTTACTCAAAGAAAGAGCATGATTTAAAAAAAAAACAGCCTCTTAAAGTCGGTTTTTCTTCTCTTTGCATTTCATTTTTCAGCAGTTCTTGAAAAATCCAGCGTGCGATTCCAGCTGGCACGGCTGGAAGCGTCTGCCACGCTGTGGGCAAGCAGCAGCCGGCGCAGGGTGCTGCAGGTCCATCCAGACCACTCAGGGAGCAGCTAGCTAGACAAAGATATCAATATGGACACCTGCGGGCCCTCCTGTTGCCATGACCACCACCGACAGCGGCACAGTCACTGTACCGACCGTCGTCACCGGCTGCCGGAGGGGGGGGTGGGGGGAGAAATCGGCGCTTTCTAAACAAATTAGCCTGGGGAAAACTGCTGAGGCCCAAACCCCTTAATTACATCAACTTAAAACCAAATTATAGGCCAACTCTGCTGTGTGTAATAGCTAATGCAGATCAAACAAGCCTCACTCTCAGCCCCCCTCCTCCTCCTCCTCCTCCTCGTCTCCTGTCCCCCTCCATCATCAGTTCGGAGCGTTTATATCGGGTATTCATCCTCCCAGGGGAGACAGAGAGAAATGTCAAGACAAGGCACACATGGCTTATCCTCCATCCCTGGCCTTTTCGCTTCTCGTTCTATCACTCCCTCCATTCTTTTGCTCTCCGCTTCCCTTCCTCATTCATTCCCCGCTGCCGCTCTGTCTCTTTCTCTTTTTATCCTGTCATCTACATTGTGCGACGCGTCTCGGGCTCCTCTGAGCCCTGGCTGTGTAAGCAGAGCAGAGCCAGAAGACGCTATACTCTGAATAGTGAAGCACGGCGGCCGAGGACGTTCCAGTTGTATAAAATGAGCCAGTAAGGAAATCAGTAAAGAAAGACATCTGCTGCGAGAGGAGATTATCTCCTGTGTGAAAGTGACAACTACTCTTAAAAGATTATTGTTTAAGAAGTAAAGCACATTACGGGCCACAATTAAAGCCTTGAGACGCTCTCAAATTGTCTAGAGTTTGCACCACTGCATAATGGACTTATAAATTCATTATAAAAACGGCACAAAATGAGATATCTTCTATTTTTAAGTGTCAGATACTATTTAAAAATTATTGCTGCATGAAAGTAAAACAATTAAATTAAGTGACAATGGCAATTAAAGTCACCTGGAGACCCATTCTTAAAAAATGAACATTTTGATGACAGAATCATCACTGCATTTACATATTCACTAATGGGTTTAAAGTTGTAATTTTTCCCCTGAAATCAATATACAGTGTTTTGGTAGGAAACCCTCTAGATAGGCGAAGTCTCTCGGATATCCAGAGCATGCGTCACTGCACTTTATTATAAAAACACTTGAGATATACAGTGACAGCAACCCTTAAAATATTATTGTTTGCAGGGAAGTAAAGCATATTATGGGTCCCACTGAATGAATCCCTCCATTAAAGTATGATAACAAAGCTGTGGGAATTCAAATAGAGCTGTATACCTCAGACGTGCTAAATGAACGCCTTGTCGCCGTGCCTGTCTGGTGTTTAAGACAATTATCACCACTTGCGTTATATAAACACGGTTTGACTGTGAAGCAGATCAGGACTCACTGGGCATGTAACCTACGCTCATTAATATTCATATCTCACCTGTAACATGTCTTATGTAAACATTTCCCCATAACAACAGCCGCTAGCTACGCTGGATGTCATTAAAATGTCAGGCGGCAACAGGGGCAGGTCCAGCCTCAGGACGCCTGCAGAGAGAACGTGTTCCTCCGCCGAAACAGACTACAAGTTTGAGCCTCAGGCAGGAGAACATGAGGCCTTCCTACATTTGAATCCACGCTCTGGCCGACAGGTTCCTGAACGACGAGCCAATTAAGACTTTCATGCATGATGATCTGCAGTGTGAACTGTCAGCTAACTCACAGCAGCCAGCGTGTGACGGCACGTTAACATTAGTTTTACACTGATCACAGAAACATAGTGCAGTCACTGCATCACATCTGTCAACTTGAATTATTTAGATGCTCATCAAGCAGAAGTGTCATATGATGTTGTCGTTGGTTCTGGGTCAGATATCCTTAATAGCGTATGAGGGCCATGATTAGTTTACCTGATTAAATATTACTGATTAAAGTGATTTTATTGGTTTCTGGGACCATGTTACACTTGTCAGACCCGATTGAAAACCTGATGTTTAGACAGAGGGAAAAGCCAGCCCATCTCTTCGTTGACTGACTGTATTTTGTTTTAAGACTCATTTCCAAATATCTTCAGGACCAATTGTGAATGCAAATGTGTGTTAAATTTACTCAAACATTACATATTTCAGTTTCCCAGACCTTCAATGATAGAATCATCACTGCTTTTAAAGATTTACTAATGAATCTGAGGCAGCATTTTTGGTCCAAAATCAATACATGGTGTTTTGGAATTAAACCTTTTAGATGCATTGAGTCTGTACAGTATCATGAACCATTGCATAACGCTCTAAAAAATCCAGTTGATTGGACTCCACCTCCTCCTGTTCAGCTTTTTGGAAGAAAGACGAGAACAGTAACTGTGACAACACCTTGTGAAGGCAAGTCATACTGTTTATCTTCCAACCATTACAGTGCAATCCAGGCACTAAGGCAATTAATTACTGAATTATACCACGCTGGTGCACAATGAATGCAATAGGCCCTAGGGGCTTTTTCTCATTACCAGGTACACACTGTCCTACACAGGGGAAGCAGGGAGGGCTTTTAATAACATTTAGTATTCAGATTAAACTGTTGTATGCAGCCAAAGCTCCGGCTTCCAGGGTTTCAGCTCTGAAGTAGGATCAATTTACAATCCAATTAATTCAAATTGTGTGGAAACACGCTCACATGGAGAAAAACAACTGCCTGTTCCATTAACAAAAGGCAAAACGGTTTTCTGGAACAGTTGGGGATAAGAGGGGGACTCCAGTTGTGTTTGGCCCTATTAAAAACACTGATGTGATTCAATAGCCCACCAACGTCACATAAAAGGGGGTCCCGAATTTTCCTCTACCTTTATACATACATGATGAGAGATACTTAAAGGTGCAGTGCGCAAAATTGAGGGTTGATTGAGGTGATGAAAAACACGAAATAAGTCCATAACTTATCGGTGAGTCAGGCCGATGGTGAGAACCATGTAGATTCAACCTAAACTTTGTCAGTTAAGTCTAAATGGTCCTCATTGTAGATCCAGTGATGAGAACCAGGTAGACTAGACCATCAATTTCATGCTTCTTCCACATTTTTTGAGTCTAAAGAGCCCTCACTTCAATGAAATTTTACATAGTGCACCTTTAATGAAGACACGCGTCAGAACTGGACTCAGTCCTGATTGGCCCCCTCGTTAAGGAGCTACTGAGATCCGTCCAATCGGGCTAGTTGGCAGCATTTGAACTGAAAAGCCTCCACTCAGCATGTTTACCTCAGGGTGCTGGAAATTTGCACTCAAATGGACAAAAAAGTAGTAAATAAGAGTGGTAAACTTAGGCAAGTTCCCTGATACACAAGTTTACGCGCTCTGGCATTATTTAGATGCTCATTTTTTCCTGACTTTACAAGTTGATGAGGAACACCCAAATGCAACAGTACTTGAATTAGAAGAGTTGGTACTGCTGGCCAATCAGGGTCCATTACTGTGACTATTCTGCATGTGAGGAGTCTTCACATTTATTCAACCACACTTTTAACTACATTTATTTGCAAAACATCATGAACTCTACTTCATTCTTAACAGAATGCCTGAAAACAGGCAAAGGAAAAAGGTGAAACCCTTTAAAACCTCCATGAAACTGCAATCTCACTTTCTCAATTTTATGTGTTTCCTGTTGAAACAGGATGTTGGGGCAGGGAGGGATCATTCACAAGTGTACACTAATGGAACATCACTTTAGGAGAGAAACAGTGTGATTTGATGGGATGGGCGGAAGGGTTTTATTGTTTGAATTTTTTATTTACGGCTACTGGTGCAGCATGAGGTCACCATTAAAGACACACTGTTTTCCAGGAAGTGAACGTAATGGGAGTTCATTTCATGGGGACTTTGATATCACCCTAGCAACATGGCTATGACCAATTCCCTTTCTGTGTGTGTGTGTTTTGTGTGTGTGTGTGTGCATGTTGGAGGGTCAGTTCCCACTGCGCCACATGTGACTGTCAACCTCCCCCCTGGCAAGGTACCGGGCAAAGCCACGCTGGCTGCCATGGAGATGCACACACATGGAGACGCCTAATGTGGCAGAAGGGAAATCGGGCCGGCCCACGTCGCCGTTTGTGTTTGTGTGCCGATTCAGACTAACTAACTAGGTAGAGCCAAAAGAGGGAGGCGAAGTCAATGAAGCGCTTTCCCAGAGCAGTAAAGACACATTAGAGGCCCGGGCGATGAGCGGAGGATTTCTGCTAGATGGACTAAATGGGATGCTGCTGCAGACTCCCTGGTGGCCGAGGCAGCACGAGGATAACATTGTTTTCTTTTTTTAAATGCATCTCTAAGTTATCCTCACAGAAGCATAAGGCTGCACAATTACTGCTAAAAGCATGATTATTTGGTTCAGTATAGATCCTAAATATCTGGAAATGTCACATATGTACATATAAAGGGATTTCCACATGTCCATTTTAAATACTCAAACATATTTGAATTTGGCACGTTTTCATATATGAACCTATATGACTGATGTATATTACAAGTACATGTCCTTCCCAGTTTTTTGAGTCACCAGCCATCACTGTCATATGTTGAGCAGGTATAGCTGCACATATATGACCATATAAGGACAATATGTTGTTTTCATATATGCACATATAGAAGTTATACATAAATGTTCAAAACGTATGTGCTACCCATATATAACCATATCCAGAGGGGGTACATATTGAATAATTGGCTCATGCATGACTATAGATGTAGCATTTATCACTTCTCATGTATAAAAGCAAAGATCTTCATATATTTGATTTCCGTATGAGGATCATCAATCCTTATACTGGAAATCCTTTTTTTGCACCTGAACACTTTCTTTTTCAGCCAAAAATATCGAGCACATCCTTGCAACTTTAAATCAAAATAAAACCTTTTTCTGCTGAATTCAATGCAGCTCCAAGAAACTGCAAATTAAGATACATCCTGCACTTGGTGATGTTTTTTTCAATTTATTTAACAGGTTGATCGTATTGCTTTGTAGCACAGGCATAATCCAAAAGCAAATTTGCACCGCATTTCTTTTGTGATCGGGATTACTCACCCTCAAACCAACATGCAAAAAAACAATGGAAGATTTGTGATTGGTCAGACAGAGAGGCAGGGAGCGCTTGATTTGAAAGAGCAGCAGCACAGGCATGTTAAACTCTATGCAAAACCTCAATATTGCAGTTGATTAGATTCATTTTTAAACCAAGATCATAATCACAATTATTACATCTTTAACTAGGCAGCCGTACAGAAGCATGTATGAATCTTCCAGATGTATTTTCTTTGCACATTGTAGAAAAACAGACGTAGTATGTAGCTTAAATACATCACAAGAGGACAAACACAACCACACACACGACATCTAATTTCTATGACTGATCTGTGTGAGCGGATCTTTCCTGGCTAAAAATGAGGGCAGGGAAAATTATTCATTTCAACACCCTTTCCCTTCCAAACCCACAGCAACACCAACCCCACCACCCATGACTTGTTTTATGCCCAATAATGATCGGCAGAATGGCTGCCAAGCTTATAAATTTGGCTGTGAAGACAGGCTCATTGGCAGCATTGCACACAGGCAGCAGTGATAAATCCAACACCAGTACATCTTTATTATGGTATGAATGAATGGTGAGAGAGAGAGAGAGAGAGAGAGAGAGAGAGAGAGAGATCTTATTCGAAATGTTAAGTGAAAAAGGAAAAGGAAAACGAGGACAACAGAGTAGATTTTATGCAAATTAAAGCTCTGGGATTCAAGTTTTTATTTTTGTTGTTGTTTCTATCTGGGTCAGAAATAATTATGTCACTCAATTAATTATACATAGAAAACCTAAACTGGATCAATAGATTTTTCGTATAAATAAATGTGTATTTTGCTACTCTTTCTCTGACATAATAGTGATTCAATTTATAGCCAGTTCATGAAAGGTTTTTACATTTGCTGACCTCAAACAGACATCTAGTGGGACTTTCCTGGGAAAACCCCTCTGGTACACAGGAATTACATTACATTTACAGCAACGGAAGCAACAACAGTAGATAAAAACAAAGATAGCAGAGAATTGTAAGAGCCTGGCAACATTTACCTGACATCACTGTCCGATCCAATCGCCCTGTTCAACGTTGCCGCTAGAGGACCCAATAGTGGTTGCAAGCTAACGTTATCGGTACCATGTAACATTAGACAGTTTATTCTCAGCTGTGAATGTCTTTGGTGAGACTAGAAAGCCTGTGTTTCAAAAAAAAAAAAGTTGGAAATCAGTTCAAGTTTACCATTTTGATAATCCAAAATGGGTCTCACAAAAGCCAGTTTGGTTGTTTTTTTCAAAAACTATTAATCTCAACACCACAACTTTTCCCATTGATGTCAATACACACAAACAACAAAGCTATACACATACTGAACCTTCTGGCTTGCCGTACTAGTCTGCTTTGTCTGCTCTGCGGGTTTCCTGCCTTATGATTGCTATGATGTTGTGTCAGGAAGTAGGCACAGAGTTCGTTATCTTTGTTTTTATCCACCATCTTTGGCAGCAACAGGGGATATCTGGAATAAACAAGAAGAACTGGGTAGTTAGCATGAGCAGTGATAGCCACTATGGATGAACAGACATAGAAAACAGAAACTCCATCAACAGGAAATCCAGATCCCGCCCACGCCATTTGATTGACAGGCGATCTCTGGGACATGCTGTGCAGGGATACCACGGAAATGAGCCCTTAAATGGCACCAAATATGAGACAAAACAGGAACAGATATGGATCTTGCTGATTGCCACTTGAAGAATGAAATCAGAGAGAGAAAGGGACAGAGGCAACCCAGCTTGCATCCTCCAAAAGTACACAAAGACTTACAAAAAAAGAAAAATCTTTGTACCCTCCTGCACATCTGCCCTTATACTTCATGCTCTCTCTTGTACCTTTTTTTTCTTCCCTCTAACCTCACCCCTTCTTGTCTTGCCTCTTTCGTCTCTCATTTCTCTCCCCTCACTGGAACTCAAGGCTCCACCAAGCCTCATCCCTTGTGGGGTCCGTGTCCTTGTGTAACCAGAGGGGGGAAAAAAAAAGTGGGGGGAGAAACACAATCTCAATCACGGCAGGCGTGTTGTGACTCCCCCACCCTGCAGACAAAACACAGTATGCAGCCGTTTCCACAGAACGTCCCCAAACATGCTCCACGCGGTTCAAAAGGGGAGGTCACCCTGAAAAAATAAAAATAAGCAAACAAAAGACGTTCCCCTCTCGGGATAACAACCGTATTAACAACTCATGTCCCAGCCCCCAGCCTGCCAGAACATAGAATATAAAAAAATAAAATAAAAAATAAAAAAAACACCCACTACCCCGCCTGATTGCGGCTCAAACCAGCCAACACTGCAAGCCAATTTTTACGAGGTGAAATAGCTTTCAGATCCAATCCCCAAGTCAAATCTGAAAGTAAAATTAGACGCCCGTGGCGAGGCAGAGTGGATAGAAGACGGAAGAAATCTGCTTACCTGGCCAGCAAACACACGGCAGAGGAGGCAACACTGAACCCAAAGTAAAAAATAAAAAACACAAGTGGATGTATCTTGCATAACTTCCGCGCAACCGTGCAGCCACCATATGCTACCGGTGCAGAAACCGTCCCAGTGTTGACATTCCTTCTAATGTTTCTCATGATGCTTTCATGAAGAGGGGCTGTCACAGATTGTGTCATGTCCCCATTATAAATAATGGAGGCATGTGAGAGCCGGCGAGGCAGACAGTCCCAGATGTTGGAATAAAAGAAAGTGGGTCAGGTGTCTCGCTGATGCTAACTGCGTGGCCGCAGCGCGACATGACAAGCTAGTAGACAGCTCTGATTAGTCGGCTTAATCAGGCAGTCCTGCAGAAATATGCAGATTGCAGCGAAAGAATGGGAAAGCGAAAGAGAATGTGATTAAAATTTGCCAGTTGGTTTAATCTATATGCAAAACTGCTCTGGATCACACAGATAGCAATTCAGACCGAAGCAAGGGATGTGTATATTTAGAGTCTATTGGCTGCAGTTCATCATTTGGTCAATCAAAAGGTCAGGAAGTCAGGTGCGGAGTTGTGTCACCGATGCTGCGCTGTAAATGACCCCGTCTCCCAAAGGGGCTCGGATCTCTGTCAATATATCATTCATAGTGCAGGGGAGTTATGTACTGTGGACCTTCACAGCTGACGGATATTACACAGACTCATCCATCTAAAATGCCAGACATCCATCACGCTCTATCTGCCACAGATATGTATTCTCCTCATCCAACACCGCTCACCCCCATTGGCATCTGATCAAAAGTGACACATAAAGCCTCGGCAAACACCGCGGTGAAATACTTTCCAGCCGACAGTGCCTCTTGCAACATTAGATTCGCACGCAAATCCCACATGAGCAGCTATTTACGAGGTCTAGTCTCCTCTTCCCGTCGTTAATCGACCGTGCGCTGACACGCTCATCAATCGTATCTGGACCATTTGACAAATCACGCTCCCCACCCATGACAAATTAAAGCTCCTCATTCAGGGTAATAACAACAATTATGACTGTATTGAAATCAACCCTGCGAATAAAGAAAGAGTCGTCTCTGGCCTTTTTTTACCCACTCATAAACCCCAATTACACATGTGGGTCAATAATGAGAACTACAATTATTAATGATTTCTGAAGGCTTCTATACCCCAGACTATGTGTACCGATCATATTGTATGTTACGCTGTCTGAACACAAATAGATGTAATGTTAAATATGATAAGCAGAGTCTAATTTATCTTGTACTACCCCTTTAAATTGAATCCGAAGCCCTGTACCATGCATGCCTGTGTGTATTAAAAATACTGCATTATTTGCAGTTATGTCCCCACAATGGTGTTACAAAGACAAATTCCCGTGCGTTTATTGTACTCAGTTAGTTAAACTGAATGTTCAAATGAGCAGTTGTCTTTATGTCTGGCTGACTGACTGCCAAATTGTCTTTTTAATAACTACAAAATTCTCAATCGTGGAGCATTATTCATTTTACTCTCAACCCACTTTAAGAAGGTAGAAAATGTTCCTTTCCAAATATCAAACACGCTGACAAATATTTTTACCAAACGAAGGTCAGGATGGAGATAAAAGCACACTGATTACTATTTAAGTTCTCAAGCATCTCACAACCTTTGTGTTTTTGAGGATGGAAAACATCTGTGTTCTTGAAGTATTCTGAGTGATGAATTTCAAGGTGGCAACGTTTTCCCAAAACGGATATGAAATGGATTTGAAATGAGCAAAAGAAAACAGAGGCTTCTCATATCCATCTGCAAGTGTTCTGTTTTAATTCCTAGAGGATGTGTCATTGTAACAGAGGTCGATGTATTTTCAAGTGTCTTGCAGTATTATATGAGCGATGTGAAGCCCAGAGTACTGAGGTGTGATGGCACCTTGCGGGTCCATCCTCGGGGAGACATATGACCCAATGACGCATGTCTGACACCAGACTGCCGAGGACTCAAAACAACAGAGACCTTCATCCTCGCTCTGCCCACCTTTTGTCCCACTTTGTCATCTGGCATCCAACAATTGTTATTAGCATAAATTGCACTGTAGTAACAATTAAGTCAGACTATAACTGCCGTTCAGCATAGCAAATAGGCTACAGGAAACTACATTTTGTCCACTGATCACAATCCCCTGACTTTTCCATGACCAAATTCTGACTTTCCATGACCTATATAAAAAAGCACGATGTCATTATATTTTCCTTGACCAAAATTTTATAAGAATTTCTCTTATTAAATTTGTCTTATTAAAGTTCATCATTTTGTTTTGTTCCCCTGACTTTCCCTGTCTGGGATAGACTTTTCAAAATTCCATGACTTTCCAGAAATTCCATGACCAGTGGGAATCTTGACAATTATAGGAAGATGTCAAAATTCACCAGCTAGGCTTTGTAGCTGCATCACAAATCTTCAAGCAACTATATCAGGCCTTCTCATAAAGGTCCATTGGGCTGTTCACAAGTAATGGCTAACTGTTAATCCACTGGGTTAGAGAAGAAGATATAGTTGTCTGATAGATTTGTTTAAATTCCAATTTTAGGTTATTCTGACACAGGAAACCGCCTTTTTTTAAGCCTGAGACATTCTAAGAACCAGCTCAGTTACATAAACAAACAACTACTTTTTAAGCTTGGTTAGCTAGCCAATAAGCTAATTTAGCAAAGCATATTATCATATTAGCCACTGCCAGTGCTAAAGTTCAAGATAGCCAAAAGGCTATTAGCTAGTGTGCAAATCAGTGTTGGTTAGCTGCTAGCTAACAGCTGAGATTATCCAAACACAAAATAACAGCATAAGAAAAAGCAGCTGCATCTTTACAGTTAATTTGAGTTTGTACAATTAGCTATTGTCTCCAACATGGCTGCCACAAAGTATGTTACATTACCTGAAATCCCTCTATAGGACTTCTAAATAGCAGCTGCCTAGCCTGCCAACATGGCAATTTACTAGGCTTGGCTGGTTGTAATTTCCCCACTCTGAATACAGCAGGTAATGTATATAATGGTACAGTGTTGTATCCACAAATCTGCCCACATTCTGTCAATGCCATGTATAGAATGAAACCACCACTGCAGATTCAAGTTTCCTTCTCCTCATTGACTTAATGGATTGTGAAGCAAGGCAAATGATTTTCCCCTGACAACAGCGGATGCATTAGCCTTCACCATTCGTCACCCTTTACAACCCATCCTGGAAGCTGAAATAACAGCATTTATCAGAGGAAAAGACACCCACAAAACAACAGGAACACCAGGGAGACGATGATTGATTCAAATTGGATCCTTTTCAGGAATCCTGGGTAAAGCGAAATGAAAAGCGAAGCCAAAAGCCACAGGTTCATGACGCTTCCCAAAAATGCATTAAATGCTCTCATTAAGGATAGATGGCAAAGTCAGCGGGTGTATCAATATGCCAGTACGTATGCAGGGAAGCTTCATTTTAGATAGAGAAGCCAAACAAATTGAGTGTCAGGCGTGAGGAAAGGGAATCAAATACAAACACGCCAGTATCAGCTCACACGCCTGCTGTGGACAATCACCGCCGAATCCTTGATATCAGCAAACTGGAAGCAAAATGATAGCCAGTACATGAAATAATACATCAAGCAATGCGTGCAATGGTCTGGTCACGTCTCAATTTGTGGCTCAATTCTCCCGAGCAGGATAACCTTGGAGGTCGAACGTTCAAAGTTCCTCCAGTCTTCTCTCAATTGCCACTTCAAGCCTCCACCTCACCCCCCCTTCTCATCTCTTTCTCTACTCTCTCATCTCAAACTGTTTTTTTTTATGGGAAATGAAATTTACCCAAGCAATGCATTCCTGTTTTTCATTGTACCCATTCACCCTCTCCTGCTGCTGAGGAAAAAAAATTCACTTATTTTTTTCTCTCCCCTTCCCACTGGCAGATATGGAGACCTTACCTCATTACAGAAGGTCATCACTGGCATCCCATCAGTTGTCAGGAACGGCTCAGAAAAAAAAAAGCTTGATTTATTACCAACAGCATTCTCAGAGGGGATTGCGCGAGAAACATTATGAATAGAAAATTCACAGATGCGGAGTGATGAGGAGAGGGAAGGATGGCAAAGGTCAGAATGGAGAACTCATTGTGAGATTTTAAAAGTCAAGGATTGGTATGTGTGATTTTGTCAGTGCTTTTATTGTTTTTTCATCTATTAAAGTTGCACGTCAAAGCAGGACTTTATAATATCATTTTATCATAGCTATGTTCCTGTATTTTGTACAATACGTCATCCATACATTGATAACTTTTTCTCAATTTTGGCATATAGTAGATGGTTCTGGTCAAGCACTACAGAGAAACAAACGTGCACCGGCTGGACCACAGCGGGTGCTATAATAAGGTCCCAAAGTCTAAGGCTCAGCCCTGCCATCCCATTAGTTAGAGATATGAAACTTGGTGCACATAAGTAGGTGATCATGCTGAATAATTATGACTCTACGGCCCATAAAGTCATAAGTCAGAATCCCCAAATTTGGTATGCAGAATTCTTAGGCTGCCTTTGCTTTGTTTGAAAGTAGCTAAAGAACTGGTCAAAAAATGACCAAGTTATTGACCAAAGTTTGGGCACTAAAAGTTAAAGTGATTGTAAAATCATGCCACAGTATTCTAGCAGCCTGAAATATGTTGGTGTGGTCTGAACCATCATATTAAAATAACCCGTCAAACCATGTAATGATATGTTACAGGCCTTTAAAGTTGTTGCTAACAGCAGAAACTGCATTCCCCATAATTCTTTCTGTGGTCTTGAATGTTCACAACTTTTTTTTTTCCCTTTCAGCACACAGACAGTTCAGATCAACTGCTACAGGGAAACAAACAACCAACTGGACCACATGGGGCACTATAATAAGGTCCCAAAGTCTGAGGCTCAACCCCTTCGTCCATGAATAATTTTGTTTCTAGGACCCATAAAGGCTGCCTTTAAAAATTTCCGCCATTCTGGATGTTTTGAAAAACCTTCAAAAAGCTTCTTCTCATGAACTGCAAGTCACCACATTTACGACACAGTAGCTTGCAGTCAATTTGAAGATGGCAGCCTTCTCTAGCTCCATGAAAATCTGCTTCCGTTTCATGCAGTGGAACCCGCTTCACCTTTGCTGTGCAGCTGTATAAAGCTTTATCATGGTATTTTGCAATGTTATGTTCCATGTCTCAAGTGTGTTGCTGCTGTGAGAATTGAATTTCCTCCCTGGGGAGTACCTATATATCTATCCATCTCTCTCTCTCTCTGACTGTGCACTACTCATTTGTGCTCTTGGTGGCCACCTGCTTTTGGCAGCATGGTGGCTTTAAGAGAGACCGCCCTGCAACCAGAAGGCCACGGGGTCAATCGTCCCAAACAGCACGTGTCCATCAACAGCCATTGTGTCCTGCTGAAGTGTCCTTGAGCAAAAAACTATAATGCTACCTGCTTAACCTCTGGAAGACTGCACTGTGCATCAGCCAAATGCCTAAATGAAGACAAAACTGCTCTGGAATGGAGTCGATGCCGGTTAAGTAAATAAAAAGCAACCATTTGGACAGAAAGTGAAACAGGCTAGATATCATCAACAAGCTGGGTTTGGTTTATCTCATCTCAAAATGAATCAGCCTAGACAATTAATGTAGCCATAGAAGCCCTCAGAGGCCAAAAGCAGAATTCACTACTGATGCTGAATGCCAAGGAGGTGCAGGGAGTGCTGTGTGGCTGAGCGCCAACACAGCCTGTCCACATGGCCTGCCAATAGCATGATCCTCCGCATACAAAAATGAATTCATGCGCTTCACATGGCCCAGAAGTGAAAATTGGTTCTCTCAGGCTAGTGTCTGTCTAAGCAGGTATCTCAGTAGTGTTGCCATTTCCTGTAACTTCCTGTTTGGTTTCGCTCTGCTTGCACTAGACCTGACCACTTCCTCTGCGTTTTATCTTTTGAGACAAAAAATACTCAGAATGAAGATAGCAATTGTGAAAGAATAGGCAATGACTAAGGATATAGGAAATACACATAATCTGGCTTGCTCCTCCGAGTTCAGAAGAGTGAATACATACAATTGAGACCCTGATCTACCCAGACTTGAAGTGCTTCTTAGTCCTGACTGCAGAATAAAGAATTGCCACATCAGGATAGTAGCTCGCTGCATTTCATTCATCTCTCTTTCACACTGTGTCAGTTTTGAAGGACTTCACAGGACAAGAAGGATCAAAATCTCATGCATTGCCATAAGACACAAACATTACTCCACAGATTCTTCCAGCACGCCACAATCTCTGTCGCTCTCTCTCTCTCATGTGAAGAACAAATCCAGAGGACGTCCAAAAGCTTCTCAAATAAAAAAGGAACAAGAGCCAGAAACCTTCGACAACACGGCGAAAACAAAAGACAACGTGTGCTGTGAACTCAGGGCCCAGGAAAAACTGAATCAATATGGTAAAACTCCTGACACAAATTACCCAAGATCCTGTGCAGGCCGCTTTCTCCCAACAGATGGGAACCAATTAGCCACCTGACTCCAAGAAAACACTTGGGCAGCCGTGTGGAGCCGAGATGCAAATGAAGCGGAGGAAAAGGTGGAAGCGGACCTGCCGATGTCTTGAGAGAGGAGAAATTAATGAAGGAGACAGCAGAGGTGCAGTTTTGGAAAAAGAGAATAAAGTGGGAAATGATGTATGGAGGGCAGAGGGGGTTGGATTGAGGATCCCTGGAGAGGTTACACAAACACCAACCTGAGAGGCAACAATCTGTGGATGGAGAATGTAATCTAGGCTAATCCTGCAGGCACTGAAGTCTCTATCTGCTTGCAGCATCAGACAGCCAATATAATCCTACTCTAAAATAAGATAGCTAGACATATTTAATTTGATGCTAACATAAAACAATTTATCTACTTAATGAACGTCTTGTCATATTCACTTAGCTGATCCACTGACTAGGCCAGAAGCTGCTAGCACTGCTGCTCATCAAAACATGAATTTGTGGGTGAAACAAGCACTTCAAATTGTGCACCCAAAAAATTAGCCAGCAGCCAATGCTACCCTCTTTGCGTTCAGGACAGCACGTCCAAATTAAGACCCAAAACCTGTGAGGACAAAATAAAGAGCTGTCTATTTCAATTTGACAAAGAAGAAAGCTCTATAACCTTTTCTGAAGCCAGGACTGTGGCATCAGATTTCAAATATCTCACTTCCGTCAAAAGTGAGTGGAGAAAAAAGCCAGAATAAGCTGCCAGTACAAGTTAAGCTACAAAGGACAATTTCAAAGCCTCGAACATGTCTAAGCTTCCCCGTCTCAGTCAACTCGAAAGGCAATGTTTACTTCCATTCCCCCCGACTGTTCACAAAAGGCATCAAACAGCTGTTAGATATAACCAAGTAAATATTGATAAGTGTAGGTGATATGTGGAAACACATCCTCGGGGGGTTTAGCGACGCTAAAACAGCCGAATTCCACGGTTGTGAATAATCTGGAGTTCCTCCAAGTTGTTGGAGAACTGCAAAAAGAACTGCAAAAAACTGAAAGCAAGACAGTGATCGGCTGTGTGCCATTTACAAAACAGAGATATCACAATATCCCTTAAAAAAATATGAGCATTTTACTTAAAAACTCACTCAATTTGGCCTTCTGCATTATACGTCCCAGACTAGCTTTCCTGGCTTGGCACAATTTTTTCATTGGCTAGAAGAGGCACATCTACAACACTGTATTACCAATCATACGCACCTCACCAACAAATGCAAGTGCTGAATAATGTCTCGTCCAACACCTTATCTTGTTCCAACAACTGCTGCAAATTAATCTTACTAATGCATTTGAATGACGATGATAAACTCAAATAATGGCCATTTTGATAACAGTACCAAAGCCTTATTCATTTTACATGGTTATATCAGTTAAACAAAGACTAAAATGTCTTGGGGACATGTCTCAGTAGCTTTTAAATGGCATTAGTCCTAAATATGTCTGGGCTCATTCACACCAAGGACCTTTAGGAGGCTTAATTCCAACTCCGGAGCATGCACTCCTTTAGTTCGGGTTGTTTGGCCAATTCAACGCAGAACAATGGCATTCGGACTCAAGTGGGACCAAATTACCGCTCCAAGACACCTAAAAATGTGCGTCTCCTTCCTCTTCCAAGCAAACTGGAGTGCGGCTCATTAGGAATAACAACACAGCGCACGCCAAGAACAGGAAATGACCCAGAATGTAACCGTTTATGGGTGTGAGAAGTGCTCATATTCAGCTATTTCTTCTTCATTTCTTAGCTGGTATGAACACCATGCAGAGAGGAAAAATTACAGCCAGTAGTACAAACACACTTAGCTTAAATTACAGGGATTATAACTCCTGTAAAGAACCAAAAAACTCTAAGAACCAAGTTATCTTTAAGTCCATATGAGCCTTTTGTTTAACAGCCCTGGTTTGCTTGTAATTGGGCAATATGATCCTAAACAAACCACATCCCAAACTGCAGCTCTTCTTCTATGGGCTGCACCAAAGAAAACAAACTGTAGGTGTGATGACACCCAGCGTGGGTTTGTGGAAGAGACTTTGTGTGACTCCAGGTAATATGTGGGAGTCAATCAGAAGCCCTGTGCGTAATGCACTGCTGGACGCTTTCCATCCTTCTCTACAGCTGCAACAACACCATATACCATTTTGCCAATAGTGCCCATGGTGATTGAATGCTTCATGTACATGCACAGAGTGATATATGTGTCCTCTTGCACTCAACGTGAGGCTCTGTTGTTCCTGTACTAAGTGTGCCAGTCCATACTTATGTTCCTACACTAGTTCTCAATATGAGTCACAAAGACAGATTCCTGGACATTTATAGTACTTGGCAAAGAAAGCTATTGTGATTGTAAGTATATAATGTTAAAACAATGCCATTATTGCACATTTACTTAGTAATACGGGAATGTTATTGTGGTGCAGGAACTCATCTGCTGGAAAAACACTTGACTGAAAGCCTCTAAAAAGCTTTGTGGCAAATGTCTGGTTTTGTTATTTGTCTCAAGAAACCCAGCTTTGGTTTTGTATTGCTTGCCACCTCTGACTACCCCTGCATTATCCTTTTAGTTTCTTGTACGCATTTGATAGTGCACAAAATGCCTTTGGTAATGCAATTTTATTTTAGCAGAGGATCTTCATTTATTTATTTATTTATTAAAAAGGTAGATGCCATGCTGTGGGCCTCTGCAGTGAGGCTGCACAGGAAGTCAGAGAGACAATATCAAGACGAGCCGCGCTCCTGTCTGTGTACAGCTATAAGTGCATGCACAAAATGCCTGGATGCCAATTCATTCTTGGTGCACTGCCATCACTTCAAGTGCATGGCACTAAAATGGAAGAACATGATTTGATTGACATGAGGAAAGGATAAGAAAACTCAAAAGGCAAAAAGGGATTACTGCTTGGAGAAAATAGAGGAAGTGGTGACATAAACTCAAATTCTAACATGATAATCCAGCAAGCAAAAAAAAGTAAGGCAGGACTTAAGTATGAGCTGGGATGCCCTACATGGACGAGTCTAGTACCAGGAAATTATGCCATACAAAACATGTTACCTCATGGAAGAGGAAAACCTGGAGACAGTCCATAAAATGACATATAAACGCACTGCAAACAAAGGCAAAAAGAGGAAGCCAGTCTTCATTTCTACCAAATTTTAACCCTGGATTAGTGGGAAAGAGCACCCAGACTTTTGTGCAGCTTCGTGTCTATAATACCTCCTTATCCTGTTCTCTAGCACAACTAATTGTTAAAATTGCCCCAATTATTTCTGTTTAACCAAAATAAAACAATGAGAGGGTTGTATGTGGCTGGCTGTGGATTTGGCATAGCCAGAGTGCTTATTAATTCTAGTTCCCCATCTCAAGCAAATTGGGAAGCAAATAAAACTGACAAAACAACAAGTTACATCACTATTGTTATTACTACTGCATTCAACTTGGCCCTGAATATGAACGAAAGATATCCTGCCTTTGAAATATAAAAACTTTCTTTTTTTTTAAACTTGTTTTGAAAAAAAGTGGCAGGGTTGAGTGTCAATGGACAAGGCAAGATAGCGAACCTGCAACCTTACTCATCCCAAGTTCCTCTTTATAAACGTGCATGCGAAATGCCAAAATTGCAATGTTTAAATGAAAAAGTTGGCTCGGTTTTGCCCCCCACCCCCTCCTTAACTGAAGCAAATCAGTGTACCACTGGGTGACAATGACACTGGCTAGTGCAGGTTAGCCACAGCACCTCTGCATCTGATGAATACACACATTTAACCTTTTATGTGACAGAGCTGTTAGACTACAGTAGTTATGACTATCTGAATAACAATTGAACCGGCTTGTGGCACAGACAAAGGCAAAGGCAAAGTCATCACCTCTGCTCTCTAGAGGGGGGTTGGGAGGCAACTGCAAAGTAGGAGAATAAATCGGCTAGAATAAAACGAGTTTGGTGAAAAGCAGCGAGTCGGAGAATATTAAACGTCCGTGTCAAACAGTACACAGAAATATCAAAAAGGACCAGATGTCGGCTATGGAATAAGCGGAATTAAAACTACAGATGTGAAGATAAAAATAAAAAAAAGTTCATCAAAAGCGGCATTAATTGTTTGTAATTTGATGTTATTCTAAAACGCGCTCACAGATTCATGTCAGCTTTGTCCGGTTACAGTACCGAGCTGGATATCGCTCCATTGCGCGTAATGACTGAACACATGCAATGCAAAAGTGCGAGGACAAAGCCAAACCAGAGGGATGCTGCTCCCTCCTTTCTTTGCACACACGCCAAAGCCGAGCCCCAGTGTTGGAAATAAGTTTGTTGCGTTTCCTCGTACAACACAAGCCCTTTGGCAGACCTTAGGCAGTAAAATTCATCACAACGAGACAAAAAAAATAACGGAGGAGGGGGAAAACTCACCGTTGTGGGTTCCTCTGTAGGATAAGAGCAGCAATCCTGTCTGGCTGTCGTGTGTCTGCTCCTCTCTGCTCCTCCGTTCATTTAAACGGGGCAGCGATTGCGAAATTGTTGATGCGCGCTTCGCCTTGTTTAGCGGGTGGCGTGGCTGTCACTGTTTTCTTCCTATTTCAGAGCAGCCAAAAGACCCGAGAGCCCTCCCACCGCTCCGCTCCCACCTTATTAGCTCAACCTGTCTCTAACAACGGAGACGCCCTCTCACTGGAGGCGGGAGGGAGAGAAAAACACCGCGGGCAGCGCCGCTCCTGCGTGTAACATGGCTAAAATAAGAGTAATGATAATAGTGTGTCAGAGCGGTGTGTGTGATGCTGAGCCCGGGCAGCAGTGAGCAGCCCGACCAGACAGCCAGGAGTCCTGCTGCACTGCTGCGCTCTGATGGCTCTGGTGGCTCCTCTGCACTGCAAAAAATGTCCATCCTCACACGTCGTTTTACTCTCACTCACAGTTTTAAAGTCACAATGGAGTGAAAATAGCTTCCTCCACTTTGTTAGGTAATTGTAACATGTTTATTGTACTAAACCGTAAATGGCAAATAAATACTAATGCTAATACTAGTAATAATAATTTTACTTCTTTTTAAAGGTGCACCATGCAGAGCTGCTGAGGGTCAACTGAAGATTTGACCTTTTAAACTCAAATGATACAAAATAAGCAATTGATGGTTGGCTCTACCTGGTTCTCATGGTCACCACACTAGGGAGAACACTGTTTTTGTCAGTTGAGTCTAAACATCTTCATTTCAATGTACCCTGGGCAATTTTGCGTATTATACCTTTAAAAAGAAGTCAAATTATTATTATTACTAGTATTAGTATTATTCATATTCTTTCTTTGCCATTTACGGTTTAGTGCAATAAATAGTTGCATGTTACAGTAGGTGATCTTTAGCAAACAAAGTGGAGAAAGTCATGTTTCACTCCTTTGTGACTTTAAGGACTAACATCCAATAACATTTTTTTTTCACTAAGCAATTTTTAGACCATAAAAATTATTGACATCTTAAAATATTTCATTAAACATGTTTTAAATAATTTACATATCACATGAAATGAAGATTCAAAGTGTTTCAAATGTGCAGAATCCATCCGTTCATCCATTTTCTGCTGCTTATCCAGGATTTTCCCTGGCTACATCCATTAGCTCCTCCTGGGGGATCCCGAGGTGTCCCCAGGCCAGCTGGGATATATAGTCCCCCCAGTGTGTTCTGGGTCTACCCCGAGGTCTCCTCCCAGTTGGACATGCAGGAAACACCTCCACAGGGAGGCGTCCAGAGGGGGTGCATCCTGACCAGATGCCCAAACCACCTTTGAACGCGGAGGAGCAGCGGCTCTATTCTGAGCCCGGCCTGGATTTCTGAGCTCCTCACCTCCTCCCCAAGGGTAAACCCAGCCAATCTACAAAGGAAGCTCATTTTGACTGCTTGTCTCGTTCTTTCGGTCATTCCCCAAAGTTCAAGACTATAGGTGAGGGTTGGAACAAGGATCAACCTGGTGTAGAATGAGCTGTTTTAATCTACATAGCGCGGGTTCCTTGCCAGGTTGGTGTGAACGACTCCGAGCGTATGAGAAGAACAGAGCTTCACGCTTGGAATTGAAAGAGCAGTGGAGCATAAAAGTTTTTATTGTTACAATTAACTTACCCCTGATTGTGACATCTCTTAAACATCAGAGATGACGAATGAGTTTCACCATCAAATGAGCCGACCGGCCCGACAGAACCGCTGAGGGCAGAGCTGAGACTCAGCTGCAGGCAGAACGCAAAGAAGAAACTTAGCTGTAAAATCACTTAGTGCTCCTTTAAATGAAAATCCCATTGCATTTACTTCCTGGAAAGGGACTTTTATAACATGATATATTGTGTACTGAGGTCATTCAGCTAAATAATGCATAAATGAGCACATTTTTCTATGTCACCACTCTTTTCTTCATATAACATATGGGCAGTATTAATATGGACTGAAAAACTCCTCATAAAGCATCAGGGAGTTACAGTAGCTCAAAGAAAATACGTTTTTCCTGAGGTACTGTTTTTGCTAAGTGTGAAGTTTCTACACACAGTTTCCTTTTTTCAGACTCCTTGGTTGCATCCTCATGGCTGGAATTTATTCCTTTTGAAGAAAAAGAAAATTGTAACAGCTCAAGATTACACACAAAGCATTTCTAAACTTTTGAACGCTTAATGGAAATGTGTTGACTCACAGAAGCAAGACACAGATAATAACTGTTGATCCCCTGTGACTTTGAGAATGACACTGTCGTTTTAGGGTCATTTAGCAATCTGTGCCATTTTCACATATAGATAAATGTCCAACTGTTTAATATAACAAAATTGTGATTCAATCTGCATGCAGTTCATGAAGCTTTTTACAGTTGCTGTGTCTGGTCGCTCTTTCCTGCTGCACAGAGAGCGATGTGTTTCCATTTTGCTTAGAATAAACAGAAGAGGAAGAACTGGTGAGTTATCATGAGCAGCGACAGCCACCATGGCTGAACGGAACAAGAAAAGAGAAACTCCATCGACAGAAGTCCAAGCCCCGCCCACATTGTTTGATCAACAGGTGATCTCTGGGAAGTGCAGAGCAGAAACACAACGGCGATGAGCGCTTTGCAAAAACCTCACAGATTACCGCTTTAAGATTCAATTCCAGATGAGACGACTTGTTAAGACGGACATTTTTTGCAGTGTGGGGCTGCCCAGATAGCTCTGTAAAGTGATGTGAAAGTGCTTCCTTTGTGGCAAGTCAGGTTAGGACACACTTGCCTTATTTGGCTTGATTATCTAAGGGTTATTGACCAGGGCTGCATGCATTTCAGGACAGCCTGCAAGTGTGCTGAGGTAAGGGATGATTAACTCTTTGGGGGAAAAAAATACTTCTAACACATTTTAGAAAGATGCTAAACAACATCACAGCAACACTAGCATGCTCCTACAGCCTCTGCTTCCTAAATCCTATAGAAATATTTATGAATACTGCATTGATAACATAGGAGATAAAAGAAAATACCAGGGATTATGATAAGGTCACAATTAACTGGATATTGAGTACCACAGACACATTCTAAGTACCTATGGGAATATTATGGGAATATTATAATGATTTTCTGTCAGAGAAGGAGCTCTGATCTTCTCCGAAAATGATTTCACCACCGACAGACTGAACGCTATAATTAAATGCGATGACCAGAGTATAATTAAATGTAGTGCCAATTGCTTTACGCTGAAGATAATTGCAATATATGCAGCAGTGGCTCACAGTTTTGGATTAAATTATTAAAGGGAACCCTGAGGATGCATTTTGCATGATGCTATATATAAAAAATGGGTGTTTGAATATCCGAGGAGCCACCTGGGGTGTAGGCCTAAGCCACGGTCCCTCTGGAGTTCATCGATGGTATCACTGCAGCGCAAGCACTCTTTGATATATTTGCTTTAATTATGGAGGATAATGAATTTAAATTTGTGATGCATCAAGGCTCTGAAATGGCAATCTACCCCTGGAGCCCATAACTAACTAACACCGCTTCAGGCTCCGGGGGAGTTTGGGAAATCTTATGGAAGATTGAGTTAATGAAAATGGAAAGGCTTCTGAAATGCTAATGTTGACTTTTGTTGCCTAAATATGGCTCCACCCTGGGACACGCCATGCTGCAGTGGCCCCACTGGCTCAACTGCAATGGTGTGTCTGTGTGTTTGTGTGTGTATGTTTGCGTAGAGCGACACACACGCTTCTCGGTTTACTCTCAGGAGGATAAAGCAAACCTTTTTGGTTGCCCTCAGATAAATGCTGTACATTTTGCCCCTCTCTTACAGACAAATTGCTCTACAGAGAAACACAAATTGTACAACTGAGATCAATGGCTGGGAGGGGGAAAAAAAACAAACAAAAAAAAAACATCCACTTCATTCTTTCGGCAAATAAGGGAAAGCAGCGAGGCTTTGCTTTGCCTCAATCTCTCACCCTTTGTTTCACACGTCCGTTTCACAAAAATTATATGAGACACACGCACGCAGGCATGATTTCTGCTCTCCGTCTCCATCCATATTCGCTCCATCCGCCCACGTGTAGCCGAGCCGCTGGCAATTAATTAAAGGAACCACATGACATGCACTGCTCAGCCGGCTTGTCAGGCATGCCAGTCATCAGCGCGGCTTGACAATGATCTGACCGTCACCGTCTTAATTGGCATTCGGAGGACATGCTCTCCTACTCACTGTAGGCTAAATAAACACGCAGACAGGCAGGATGCAGCCGGCGCGGCCTCACCCTCCATCCCCATTCGCCCTGATCAATAACCATATAACACCACACCTGACAGATATCGGCAGAACAGTTACAGTATCACAGAGCATTTTTTAACCTCTGCACACATATGGTAATCCCTCACACGATTACGAATTCACACCGGGGAGCTGCGCAGTGCAACCGCAAATTTCTCCTGTTTGACTGAAAAGTTGGGGGTTTACTTGCTTTGGAAGAACAGTACTGTTTTGTTCAAATCACATTTATCAAAGGTGCATTGTGCAAAACTGTTGAGGGTCACTTGAAGTGAGGACCTTTTTGCCTCAAGCACATAACTTCATAATTGAGTCTACGTGGTTCTCATTATCAGGCCAGCTCACTGATAGATTACATGTTTCTTCCACTTTTTTTTAAGCCCTAACAGCCTCATTTCAAACAACCTTCAGCAATTTTGCATTGTGTGTCTTTTTATTGATAACACACATTTCAAAATTATAGACAATAAAACACAAACATTAAGATCTCCTACCCCCTCCTGAACTTTCAGTAATCCAATCCCAGGGTGCATATTTCACACTTTCACATTAATGAAAATGAGAATCTAATAAGGATTAGATGCAAGAGCAATGTGATAAATTGGCAAATTAAAGAATATAAATGGGGCTGGAGCAGGACTTCAACTCACATCCTTTAAGAAACCTTAAAAATAAACATACGTTATGTAAAATATATTTTTTCTTTTGATAGATTAAGTAAGCCTTTCAGCTGTCAAACATTAAGATATTTCTCTTATCCTGAGGCTCAGACAAGTTAGATTTTTCCAGTGCATAGCAATCAAACGTTTCTTGGATCATATTTTCCAATTTGCATTTAAACCAACTACCTTCCAGTCACAGTGTGTTTTCTAACCTTCAGGCCCATCTCTGAAAAACTTGTTAGAGTAAAAGATGGATTAAGTAATCAATAATCTCTACTGGTAAAAAGTGAGATGCTGCCACAAAAATTTAAAAAGTCTCTGGCACAATGCCCGGTGGCTTGTAACTGTCACAAAAAATAAAATCACATTTAATAATGCTAGCTAATTAGAGCAGAGATCCAACAAAAATGTCTAGTGAAGAGGTAATTCATCACAATCCAGAATACTGGAATAATAATGCTGCATTGTCATTTGCTTATTTTTTATTTTTATTTTTTTGGCTTGAGCACAAGGCTTTTTGGCCTTTATTTCTGAAATGTCAATTTTGAATACTCGCCTGTAGCACCGTCCTACTGAAGCAGGCTACAGTACATGTGTTTTTCTTCTCATTATATTTTCATCAGTGGTTATTTTGACTTCATGAGATTGTATATTGTGTGTTGATTCCCTTCTGATTTCCAATTTCCTTTCCTTCCACTCTTTTATGCACATGTGCACACATAAAAAACAGAAATCCGTCAAAGGCTTTATGTGGCCCAGTAAGAGTGTTTCTCCAGCAGAAATCTACCTGTGTTAACCGGGTTCCTCTTC
This sequence comes from Neoniphon sammara, assembly GCA_900302535.1. Classification (NCBI taxonomy): domain Eukaryota; kingdom Metazoa; phylum Chordata; class Actinopteri; order Holocentriformes; family Holocentridae; genus Neoniphon; species Neoniphon sammara. Next base: position 25,801 of record OMKZ01026336.1, read on the forward strand.
ACCTTGATCTGATTATGAAAACCACATTTCTTCTTCACATGGTATTTCTGATCCTGCCGTTAAGTGCAAGTCAGAAGCTCTTATTTCCAACATCAGACCTCCTGCTTACGTCTTGACTGGGGTTCAAATGCTTTGGCTGGAAGTATCAGGTAACCATAGCAACCTGATGAAAAATGTTGTTCAAAACCACATTTTGTCACATTTTTACAAAAAGCAAATATTCAGGAGTTGTTTTTTATATCAGCAGCAGAATAAAGAGCATAGACTGTGCATCGAATGTATATTCTTTATTCGTTTCCGCTTTTTAAATAGACCATTTTTTTTGTTAAGAAACATCACAACTCATAGATATTTCCCAATGTTTTCAACGAGCATTTGAAGGCACCATGAAAACAGAGGGCTGCTATACATGGGGAACACCTGGATTACAAAAAGTAGATGTAAACACAGGGATTGTTGAGCAGCTGAAAATGAAACTACTGTGTATGGAAGGAGTGTCCCTACCAACCCCCCTCCCACAGGTAAATTGTGGTAATTTGTGGCTGTGGGACATTGGAATGATATTGCCCCTTTAAAGCTTAAATTCAGTTATCAATGTTTACCAAATGTTGCATGGGTTTGATAATTTCTCCCTGCCTCCCACCTGCTGCCAACCTGTCAGTCTGCTGCATATGAGCAAATATTGGCATAGCACACGTCGGATCCTTTTCCTTATATGTGGCTGTTTGTTTATGCGTGTGTGTGTGTGTGTGTGTGTGTGTGCACCCAGACAAAGACGGCAGCGTGGAGCACCTGTCTGGAAAGCACCTTCGACTGGAGC
>OMKZ01026340.1:2181-13113 GCA_900302535.1 Neoniphon sammara
ATAACATCCAGAAATGTGTTAGATCTGGATTTTATGTTAAATATAACAAAACAATCAGAGCTCAACAAATGATGCCATGGCTAATGTGTCCTCTGTGTTTGATGCCTTTTTGACTGTGTTGTTTCCAAAATCATGCTGCCTTAAAGTCACTTTTGTGAATTCTCTAAAAAATAATCGTAATATGATATTTAGTAACTGTATCAGCGTCGTCTCGTGTCTGTAAACACTAGCAAAACATCACACATTCTGTTTTCAAAGTAGTATCTGTCAGCCTTATGGGACACATTCAGTAATATAATCAGTACAGTAATGAAGTGAATCATCACATGCTTTTCTCAAAGCAGAATGGCAAACCAATCACTCAGCCCTCGCCCACTTACAAAACACTGAAATCACAGCCCTAACAATCCTTCACTGAGCTCTATTTTTTTTTCATGAGCATGGAGACAAACCAGGGCGCTATCAGTCATAAAAGTAAACAGTACTAATATCTGGAAGTTTTTTTTCTAATTAAGGATTTAGAATTTAATACTGTGCAAGGCCATAGATTTTAACTCAACCAGACAGATCTCTCTTTCTTGCCCTCAAAGTTTCACACTGCGGCAAATCTTCAGCATTGTTGGAATTCCTTTAACTTCTTCAAATATTTACTTAAGAGACCAAAGGTTATTTTTCTTTTCATAATTCCTTAGAAGATGGCCTATAGGGGGTGGAAGCTGTTCCTGGACTCCCACAGTTCTTCGACTACGTAATACACAAAATTAACAGGGTTCTTGAGAAGAGGTAGTACAATTGCTACTGCCTTCCACCTCACGTAATCCTCTTCACAAGCTTCTGTTGAAATGAGATTGTCTGTGCTCTTTGATTCATAGGAACAGAAAATCATAAAAACCCACACTGCTGTTTGGTAGTTTTACTCAGGAGACTCTCCACGAGCTAGATTATAAGGTTTTGAATAACATGGGACTAGCATGGCTTAATAAAGGCCCGCTTGTTCCCTCTTGTGGAAGAATGAGGGACAACATGATTGCTTGTCACGAATCATGCATTATTATACACAGGTTCCTACTCGTTAACAACACTGAGAGAACAAAAACGAGCCCAAACTCTCAGCTTAACATCTTAACATCTTATGCTCTGGTGGCAAGTTTGTAGACTCCCTTGGAGTATGTGTGAGTGTATTAAATTGTCATAAGATTAGCTGCTACCTTCACTAGAAGTCAGTGCTGAATCCAAAGTTTTGTTTTGCAGAAAAAACATTTACCAACAAGGAAATCAGTGCAGACGCCAGCTGCAGGTGCAAAATCTAGCTCTAACCTTTCCTTAGCAGTGAAGGGAAAATAAGGACCAACATATGAATCTATATTACAAGAACAATATATTCAAAGGTGACTATATTATGATTATTATGAGGTGCTGGTGAACGTATTGTAAGAACTGGGTTCTGTATTTTGGCTTGTTGATTGGTTGGTTGTTTTTTTTGTGCATGATGCTTTTTTGTACTGTTCATGGCAGTGCTTTTCAGAATCACACTGCATAATATCAAACTTCAGTAACTTTGGTGCGCAGTATATTGACAAACCAGGAAGTGGCTCCATGATTTTCTAACTGCAGTTGCTAAGTCAGTGTACTGATATAATATTTTGATCAGTGATTCCCTTAAAAGACGACTGTAATGGTGTTGAACTATCACTTTATTGTTAACAGGTGGAGCTTTTAAAGTCGATATACAGTAGTTTCACTCATGCCTATCACACATAGCCCACCACCCAAGCACCTATGAAGTGCTTGCACACTTGTATAATAATGATTTCAATGCAAGTAAGCATAAAATTATTATTGTTAAATACTACAAACATCCAGAACTCTGATAAATCTAAGTCACATACTTATAAATTTACATTTTAGGTTATTAATGGCATAATTTATTATTTTTTATAATCTCTCCTCTTTTTTTCCCTAAATCATCTGTTTTATCCATTGCACTGTGGTCCTTTATGGAAGACATTATGGCATTTATTACTACCAGATGTAGTAATGTAGCCTAGGAAAATATGTGGTACGTGCTGGGGCTTACTTATCATTTAAGTTGTACCGAGTGCTTCTTTTAAATTGTTAATAACGACCATGTTTAATACAGACAGAAGCCTTACTTTTTAAATTCCCACATGCAATACGTTCATTGCTGGTGGGAACTTTGGAGAGGTCTCTGCACACAGTCCTGTGTGTCCATGACATATTTGTGTGGATGATGAAACAGTTGTGTATTCTGTTGTGCCCCAGGCACCTCTGAATCCTCTCCATGGAGTGATTTCCCTAACCAGGTCCATAACTTAATCTTATTAGTCATTTGGGCCATTTTTAACGTCAGAAAAGTTCTTTTACTGTCTGGTTTATGCAAGAAAACCAAGCAGTGCTTGGGAGAGCTTACTTATTGCCATACCTCTGTTGTGGAGGAAGGCCTAGAAGCTGGTATGTTACTCACTGACTTACTGACTGACTCTTCTCAGAAATAAGATAGTGAAGCCTCCTAGTGGCAACAACCAAAACAAATGTTTGTTTGTTTGTTGTCCTTTTACATGTTGTTTCCAACAGAGGTGATTTTTCAGCAGGGTCATAAACTTGTAATATTTTCAGTCTCATGTTTTACTTCAATTGCATTATTGTTAGATGAAATGCTAATCTCCACGGAACACTGGGTACAATATTGGGTACAATGTTCTATTAGTTCATGTTTACTACTAGTCAACATAACAAAAAAAGAAAGTATGATGATGAAATCTGACTACAATAATTTCAGAACTTCTACTTTGAGTTGTATTGCCTTTTCATACATTTTACATAATTAGATGCTGCTGTTGAACATTGGGCTTGCATTCTCCTGTGTGGTGCTCTTCCCACTTGTTCATAACTCCAGTTCATATTTCTCTTTAAACAGAGGAATTCGCCATTAACTTCATTGTTCTGTGGTTTCTCTAAAACGTGTCAGAGTAAAGAGTAGTGTACTATGTTTTCTATTGTATCTGTGTTGGGATGTAATTTTTTTTCCATCAAATTTTTTAGCCACAAATGTTTAAAATTTAGGCTCATAACACCATGACACTTTCTTAATAATTTGTCAGGTAAAAAAGACTAAAAAAGTATTTCCAAAAAGCTCCTAACTTGTAAACCATTATTTTGAAATGCAAGCTTTTATTTTGAGAAGCCACAACCGGAAAATGAGTAACTATGGCAATGAAGGTGACTTTACTCCCACCAGCCTTCATTTTGTTTACTTGCCACACGGCGCGCTGCAATTAAATCGCCGCAATAGGTTAGATAAGCGTGGTCGACTGTCTGTATAAATAGATGTGTGTGTTAATAACTCTTATTTCACAGCATGAAGCCGCTTGTTATCACCACACAATGAGCGAGTTTCCATCATCTCCGGGGAAAAGAAAGCACCCGGTACCACCACGGTGTTATGCTAACTAGCTAACGTATTAGCCACGACGTTGTTCTCACTCTTAAACAGTCTTACATCCTTAATGTGAGAATTCCCGGTATAATATAAAAGTGCAGAATGTACTTTCCTGCCTGTAACTCGAAACTATGTTAAAATTATATTAAAGGATTTCATTCCGGATAGCGACTAACTACATATACCTATCTCTCTGCGTGTAACGTGCAGAAAGGTCCCATGGTGTAATGGTTAGCACTCTGGACTTTGAATCCAGCGATCCGAGTTCAAATCTCGGTGGGACCTCGTCCTTTTAATCTTAAATCAAGATATATCTATAGATTGTGCTACCAAAGAGTAATGGAATGTGAATTATCATCAAACGCATAAGAGGAAACAATAAACTTAACACGAATGGACAGAGTGGTCCTGGGATGTCCATTTGAAAAAGTAACTTTACAAATGTGTAATGAAATGCCTTAAAAATACGTTACATGAAGGCTTTCAATGATGAAGCACGCATTTTATTTGGAGTGCCATTTTATTAAGTTAATTTCTTGTCAAATTTGAAATATGCAGCTCTTCTCCTCCACTTAAAAGGCATAAAATATATTATTTTTTACATAAAACTCCATTATGAAAAATAAGAATGGTATTGAAGCCATCTAAATACAGTCTTAGTTTATATAAAACACACAAATACCAAACAACACACATGTTGATAAAAAAAAAAATTGTCAAGCTTTGAAAATATGTTTACAAAATAAGTCTTTGGCTTAAAGTGGAAATCCAGCCGAAAACAGAATTCATCTAGGTTTCAGATCTTGGTTTGTTAAATGTATGAGTGTAAAAAAAGAAAAGCCAAGACTAATCTGTGATATGAAGAAACATCTAGACTGGACTGGCTCTGTTCACATTCCTAATGAGATTACCAACATTGTGGACATTGTAACTGACCCAGGATGATATCTCTGGATATCATCCTGCCTATAATGTTAAAAAATATTTTTTCCCAGGTGAGAACATCCAAGGATTCTGTGAAGTTGATATCACTGTTCATGAAGCAGCTCTCGATTGTGTCACATTGTGAGTCCTTTTGTTAATGTTCATGCTCTGCCCATGATCTTTGAGAAATAAAGATCAGATTTCAGTTGTAGGACTGAATTCCTTTGTGATTTGCTTTATGTAATTTAATAGCTACATAAAAATATTTTGTGAAAACATCTGCCAGTTTGGAAGTATGTTAAATGATTTTCACTGTGTAGGCCTAGCATGTAGTATAGTGCACTTTGACTGCATCACCATTTCTGTGGGATAAAGCCACTTAAACAAAAATACATTTTAATGGTATAGGCAGTGGGATCAAAATGCTGAGTGATGAGGAGACAAATACATCAGTGCATCATTGGCGGATAAATACACAGATGGGAGAGCTCTTCTTCAAAATGACCAAAAACTGACAGAGTTAAAACCTAGCCAGAGACACTTTCTCATCTGATAAACTCATAGCACAACTTCCTTTCTTTACGTGACTTCCTGTTTCCTCTCTTTGGTATTCAGTGCATTGGGCCTGATATAATAATGCCACTTTCCACCTTAAAACAACATTACTTTTTCTTTCTAACACATTAATGAAGACCTTCTCAGCCATTTATCTGCAGCTTTATGTGTTGAAATATAATTCTGTAGAGGAAATTGAATACAAATGACAGATTGTGCCAAATGGATTGTCAGTCATATGATTTTAAAGGTGTGTCATACCACATATCAGTTTGAAACATAATAATGAAAAATTTCAAATAATGAGTATATGAACAGCACAGAAATGAAAAAGTCTGCTTAAATCTCATTTGGCAATGGTTAAAGTTTTGTTACTCTGTCTCTCTTTAAATCATTTCTTTCTAACTACTCGCACTGAAAACAGACATACAAACAACATTGTGTCCTGCAGAGCAGTGAGCTGTCAGTCTGCACTGAACTCTTTCATAAAAACAGTCCTGCAGCTGAGCACAGTTAATGCCATATGCACAATGTTAGCACATAGAGTTGCTAACACACTCACACTCACACACTTGATTAATAAAAACTTCTGAATTGTGAATATCTCCTTCAGTCCCCAATAAAAGACTCTCCTGTGTCCTCATCTGCGTAGCTGTGGCCCCAACATGACTTTGTTGATAAAGTTGACGATGGCCACAGCTGGCTGCTCAGGGTCCATCTCTGCAAACAGGTGACACACGTTTTCTGTTGCACTGCCTGTCCGCCTTGCCACAAAGCCAAACATCCTGCAGGAGAGAACGGGGTATGAGAGGTCAAAAGCGAGGAGAGCAACAACATGAGAGAACAACTGGTCAAATAGACTGAGAGAGAAACCAAATTCTGTCTCCAAATATATCCAGTGGTGATTATTTGCCATGCACTGGCAGCATCACTGTACCAAGCGACACTGAATATCACTTGCGAAGAAAAACACAGAGACACAAGCACTTACTTGCTTGACGTGCTATCAGAATTAGTCCACCTGAAGCACGGGTAAAAATAGAGACAGAGACAAATAGAGACATGGAGACAAGACTTAGAAAACATGGATAACAAAGACATGGAGAGTTTGTTTTATAGCACTAGCCACTGGCAATATAAGCACTATTCATTTCTTTATCGCTACTTACAGTAAAAAAGCAAACAAGCCACAAACAAAGAGAACTTATATTGAAAAAAAAAATGAAGTCAATATAAGTCCATATCAGGACCTTTTGTGTGGCAGCAGCAGCAGCATAGAGGTATGTCATGACTAAGGATAGCATTAAGCAGGCACATCACAGCCCACACATAATTTCATTAACAGCATGTTCATATTGTCAATGTTTATTTCATACAGTGGTCCAGTAACCCACCTCTGGTCTTGTGGGTCAACACTGCTGAATGTCACACTGTTGATGGGGTAGTGCCTCCTGAAAAATAGCCTGGGTAGACACAAACAGTGTGCCCTCTTAAGTATTATGGCTCAGTTGATTTTCATGCCAACGTAAGTCTGCTGTCTGAAAGGTTTTTAATAAAGTGGTGTACATACATAGGGAAGATTATTAAGTCTGCAAAGTTACCAGTGGTAACCTTAGCAACAGATACCATTTTTAACATGCAGCTAGGTGTTACAAGTTAAACTTAATATCACACACTGCTTGACTTCTATAAAAAAAAAAGTAATATTGTTGCTGACAAGTAGGATTGTATCCCCCCTCCCCCCAGTATATGTAGTAATTTACCTTCTTTTGTTGTCGGTCAGAGTGATGCCCTGAACGGACACTTTGAAGTGCACCACTGTTGCCGTGGGAAGCGGGTTCAGAGCCATTGTGCATTTGGTTGCCTTGGAGATTGCCTGGGGTCCCGTCAGCGATTCGGTTTCCACAGAGTTCAGGTACAGTACATTGCAGGCTGGGTCACACACACACACACACACACACACACATGCACAGAAATGAGGAATTATGGGAGCATTATGAGTGATTTTGGCTCATTGCTTTGTGTGTGGTTTGAGCAGTCTCTACTGGCTAAAAGTAAGAACTGCAGTCTTTTTGATGCTACTCAGGGATTAATGTAAACAACTGATAGGTAGGTAGGTAGGTAGGAAGGAAGGAAGGAAGGAAGAGAAAGAAAGAAAGAAAGAGAAAGAAAAAGGTGGTCCCACCTGCTCCTTGCTTTAGAAGGTCAGCTGCTGTGCTGGTGTTGGTGGCACTCTGCATCTCCTGAAGCTCTCCAACCAGATCTGAAACATTATGATTTGTAGTTATAGAGCACATGGCTACTACACGTGTTATACAAATTACACACAAAAAGGTTTTCTGACAACAGTGGTGAACACACGCATGTACACAAACTGTATATGCATGTATACAATATATATGCAATTTCTTGTTGGGAAAAATAATAAACTGAAAGTCATCTGTCTGTATCTCTAAATTATGGAGGTTCTAGTCTATAAAATATCAATTTTAAGTGCCATTTCTAGTTATTATCATTTTATTCATGTAAGGCTTAATCATCATTTGAAAATTTATTTTCATGTCCTGTTATCAAGTGTCTTATTGTTCTTTGAGAATATTCTAGGTATTGCTAATTTTAAATGTTGGATAGTTCATTTTGGAGTAAAAGTTATCATGTTCAACTGTGGTTAAACTGTTGTTACCTTTTTCTGGGATGCGAAGGGCACATGGTAAAGAGATAGGAGTGATTGAATGCTGGTAGACCAAGGCTGATAAACTTCCTGAAACAAAGTGGGAAGAAAACAAGAGGCAAGAAAAATTATGATGTGAGCTGGCAAGAAAGACAAAAAGGAGACTGGGGAGGAGGTGAATTTAATAAACAGTACTCAGTTGGTTGACAGTTGAAAAAATACTTGAGAAGTGGTGACTATCAGTGTCACAGGCAGAAATAAATATATGAAACATATCACTGCAGTTGTGTCTGGCACATAACTGACCGAAGTAAGACTCGTTCTGACAGCCCTTGATCTTCACTCCCCGTGGCCCTGTCTCTATGAGGAAGTGTCTCACCAGCTGTTCCAGAGGATCCCCTGGGAGGAAGTGGTGGGGAGTGGGGGGGGGGATAGAAGAAGGGAAGGATGAAAAATACCTCACACTGTCGCTCTGCAAAACATTTTCTACATTAGATTCTGGGACAAGAGTACAAAAGAATATACGATTCTGATTGCCATAGCCCTATCAAAACATCACTGCCTACTTAAGAAATCCTGTAATTTTTGTTTTTCATTTCACACATGGGCAGAATACATCAGAAATGCATGACAAAGTGATAAAGTCTAGCCATTACCTTCAATCTTTCTTTCAGCAGGGGACAAAGATGTGTTAGCGTGAGTAAATAAAGAGCTAGGGCTGGGTATCCTTTTAAAATTTTTCATTGAATGAAACCAGTACCTTGAATTTTACACTGGTACCAAAACGTTTCTCAATACTGATGTTAAATAAAAGCTTATTATGTAATGCCATAGCATATTTTTGGCATAACATATCATTTCTGCCATTACCCTAACCCTAACCCTAAAAGAAATAACATTCAAACTTATTTTTCTTCTTCAAATAAATAAAAATCACACTTTGGTTCAATCAAAACTATCATATTCAAGACCTTATTGGACCTTAATAACTATTAAAACTATGCAACTGCTTACATTTGAGGTCTGAAAACATAGTGATTGGATGAAAGGTGATGTAACACTAACCATAAAGTCCAGAACTTGGCAGCAAATATTTAAACATATTTCACTAAAGGGATTTAGTTTGTGTCAAAAAACAAATAAACAAAAAACACCAACCACTTGTAGCCAGGCCAAAGAATAACATACAGTCTTGTGTTATTCACAATAAAATTATAATGAATACCTTTGCTGCCAGTGATGTTGGCATTGGGAGGAGGCGTGGCCACCTTGAGGGCCAAGCCATATGCCCCCTGGAAGGAGTTACTGTCTCTGATGAGGAAAGCTCCTGGTTCCTTATCCTTCAACACTGCTATTGCTACAGCAGAGGAGGAGACACATTAGAGTAAGCATGCTGTAGTATTAAAAGACAGAAGCAACATTGATGAGGCTTACCTGTCAAAGCCCCTCTTGTCATAGCATTTTTAAAATCTAGCATGATATATTTTGTGTTTCAGTACAGCACAACTTTACCAGCAATATTTCCCATTATTATCTTGCATTTCAGCCTCACCTTGATCTCTGGAGATGCCTGGTTTGTACCAGTACTTGGAGCTGTCCTGGACAAACTTAGCATTGACCCTCATGTCTGTCTCCTGCGAACAGCTGGACTGTGTGGACCCTCGTCTGACCTGAGGGGGCTGCTCTCCAACAGAGAGGGAGAAAGTTACATGGTGCAGGTTTGTGGGAGGAGGAGGACCTGAGGAGGCCCGGAGAAGAGAGTTGTGTCCATTCAGGGAACCTGGTGTCGATGAAAGGCGTTTTTTCTCCGGGAGTGGCGGCTGAATGGCGGGGATGGTGACGGCGGTGTACCCGGTGTATGGGACATGGGGCACATTCAGTAACGGGTAGTAATAGGAAGCCAAGGGGAATGTTGGCGTGTGATATCCATCGGGGACAGGTGATGGTGGTTTGGTGTCGGTGAGGCTGTCTCTGTCAGGGGTCAGTCTCTGTCCTGCTGGGTCTGCAGTCAGCGACGAGGGCTGAGGGGAGGACCGCAGCTCTGGGGAGCCAATAGGGGAATTTGGTAAAGACGGTATGGAGCTGAGATTGGGGGAGGGAGTCAGGGATACACCTCTGCTGTTGTCTGACTGGGTATCACCAGGAAGGGCAGAGCCGTTGAGCTTCACTTGAACCGGGGTGACCGGCTGGATGGAGCTGGGGACGATGACAGCGGTCTGGGTTGAGGTCTCTGATTGGTTAGATCCCTCTGCACTTCCCGTGTCCTCTCCATTCTTGGCAGCGGACGGTGGACTCGCTGTTTGTGTTGAGTCTCTGGACGAGTTAGAACTTTGGGTGTGTCTCATAGTTTCTGCTGATGTTTGTGTGATAGTGTTGTTGCTATTTGTATTGGATTCCAGGGACACAGAGACTGAGCTTCCTTGGCCTGAATCCTGTGTTCCCTTGTGAGTAATTTGAGGACTGATCTCAGTACGATTCTCTGTTACACTGAGGGAGAGACAGATTATGTTAAATGGGGATGCAGACTACATATGTCTGGATAAATGTTTTTTTCTTTTTTTTGTTATTTTCAGTATTGTAAAAGGAACAGTTCACCTTAGATAATTTCCCATTTACCTCTGGTGCAAGCCTGGACAGTTTGCTGGTGCTCTGTGGCAGGAAATAGTTTCCGACAAAACTCTTCACCCCAGAGGGCCGCGGATTATGCCAGGTGTCCATGTCATTGTTTGTGCAAAGAGCTGTTGAGTTTTTTATATGTATATTTGTGACCGTTTGAGCTCCACCAAACAATACCCATCAGCCCTATTGCATTGGGGTGTGGGGAGATAGGGATGGTCATGGCAGACTAGAAACCTCACCAAATTACACAGAAACTGCCTGGATGGATAGATTGCACTGGGGGTAAGTGGGAAAATATCTGTTTTTGCATTCTGGATGAACTGTTCCTTTCACATTTCACTACCGCCAAACACAGAAATGAACACATACATTTTGTATTTTGATGGGTACCCACCTTTGTTCAGTCTGTGTGGGGCTGCTGCTGCTAATAACTGTGTAGTCAGGATCCAAGTCCAGTTCAGAGGACTGTCCATTAACATCTGATTTACACTCTGAGCCCTGGGGTATGTGGTCCTCCACACCAGCCTTGGCATTTTCCTCTTCGAGAAGTGAGGGTCAGAGTTATGGGAGGAAAGGATGGCAAAGAAATGAGAGAAAAACAAGTACAAATCATTGATACAATGTCTGCTGTTGTTTCATATGTTTCAGTTGCTTCATTTTCTTTCTTTTCATTAAAGCACACACTTTTTCAATGTCCAAGACA
>OMKZ01026341.1:2151-19989 GCA_900302535.1 Neoniphon sammara
AGGAAGCTCATTACCATGTCCAACACCTGCCACACAAGCACACACACACACACACACACACACACACACACACACACCAAGCTGTGACCCTGCTGCTTTCCAAGCACCGTTCTTTTGTCCATTCAGTGACGGACATGCTCCAAACAAAGACCAACCTAAACACACACTCATACACACAGCATGCCAGATTTCAACTACATGAAATAAAAGTAAATGTCAAATTATAGTCCCTTTTTTTACCAGCACGACCAACGAACTGCTGATGAGCTTTGATTCAAACCAAGGACAATGGTGAACAGCGGGACACACACACACACACACACACACACACACACACACACACACACACACACACACACTTGCTCCTCCCATTCTGCTGTTAACAACATGGCCATCCCCTGTGCATATGATCACAGCATTGGATCAAACTACAGGGGGTTTGTCACTACTAGCTTATGTGTGTGTGTTTGTGTGAGAAAGCAGTAGAGGCACAGTTTAGCTACACGAAGACCTTTGTGTATGTGTGTTTATGCATGTATATGTGTATGTGTGTGTGTGTGTGTGTGTGTGTGTGTGTGTGTGTTGATAGATTGAGTGATTTAATTTGCTTGCAAACTAAAGTGAGCCGACTAGTACGGACGCAGTATTAGCAGCTAGACGGGAAGAAGATGATGATTTATGTCGGTGTGAGGCTTTATGACCGGCTGCCTGCCTTGAAGATCGATATAACTTGTAGTGTAAAGATCAAGTAAACAAAACACAGGGAGGGAAGCTGAAGCAAATATCACAGGCTACTTACTTAGTGCTGGATGGAGGAGTGTGTTGCCCATCTGTCTTTACTACTCTGTTTCTCTGGTGTGCATTTATTAAGCCCGACTCTGAGTGGAATGAACAAACTCTGATGATAGACAAAAAGAAAACATGGGGGAAGGTGTTTCTTTACTATTCTATATTATTCTTATGAGCACCAATTGAGCTCACCTCCATCACAAAAGAACCTGGTGTTTTGTTGTTGGAAATAGAGGAAGTAGGTGACTGTGACGACTATTGAGGCTGGGCTTTCGGGTACAGATCCAGTATTGACTGTGTCGTTTTCAGCTCAGCATTATAACTGTGGAGGGTAATAATAAAGTTGCATGTCACATTTTTAGCCACAGTTCTTAAAGGAATACTCCAATGTTTTGGGCAAAATCCCCTTTTCCCGACTTACCCAGACTGAGACAAGATGTTTGATACCATTTTCATCTCTATATGTCCACTGGTTCGGTTCCTATGCATAGCATTTCATGTTAGCTTAGTATAAAGACTTTAAGTCTGCAGGAGTCATTAGCCTAGCTCTGTCAAAGTGAAAAAAAAACAAAACAACAACAATGTTACAGCAACTCTGAAGCTCAACTGAAGTCTTATTTACACAATGTATCATGAGTACTTGAAATACATGTCTCGGAATTTTTTTTTCACCTAAAACGAGAGTTATTTTAGGAGAAGCTGAAGAAATGTATCTTTCTGTCTGTTTTCAGCAGTTATAGTCCGTACCATCTCACTTCTCCTAAAACAACTCGTTTTTTTTTCTTTTTAATTCTAAGACGTATTTAAAATACTCATGATACATTGTGTAAATAAGACAGCTGTGGAATTGCTGCAAGGTTTCTTTTTTCAATTTGATGGCGCTAGGCTAACGAATCCTGTAGACTTCAAGTGTTTATGCTAAGCTAACACAAAATGCTACCCAAGGGACCAAACCAGTGGACATACAGAGATGAAAATAGTATCAAACATCTTATCTCAGTCTGGTTAAGTCGGAAAAAGGGTATTTTGCCCAAAAGGTTGGAGTATTCCTTTAAGCTTGGAACACCATGCTGACTTCAAAGAAGTCAGCATGAACATAACACATGCATTACAGCTGTTTGCCGCCTTGCACACTTGTTCTGCGTCTGTGTGGCAGGAGGTATGACAGCAGTTGTCTAGAAAAAGCAAGCCAGAGGCCTTGGGATCGCAGAAAGATAAAGAAACAAATTAGGGTTTGCCCACCATTTTCACACCAATCTGAATCTGAGCGGTTTTGTTATATGAATTGAGAAAATGTGTGATGAGAAGTTACAACTGCCGCTGGCATTTTCAGCCTTAATGTGTAGAAGGAGGTTTGTTTACCTAGACCTAGACAACTAGATGTCTCTGGTTAGCTAGCTTGATAGCTGGTTAGTACAATATCAAAACAACTGGATTTCCGTCTCTCGACTCATGCTGTGATTCCCTCAGGCTGAACAGCCAGTCACAATGCTTTCTCTTTCCAATGGCCTCTGCTGTCCATTCAACATGCAGAACCAGCTGGTTAGCCGCTGACTGGGGCCGACAAGGGCCAGCAGTGTGAGACACACCTTACAAACTACAGCCACAGAATGCCCAACAAGGGCCCATGGCCGACCAGCTTGGTGTGTCAGAAGCTTTAAAGTGCTCTGTGCAGCATTTTTAAAGAGGTAACCTCTTAACCAACCAAAGTGCTGTGTCATGCTACCTATGAGCGGACCTTCATTGTCTACAAAGAGGGCCTGCAGGCTGTGGGGGGCCGACCCGGCCTGACCCGACCCGAGCCCAGTATAACAACACAAGAAACAGATCCCCAATCAACCTGAGCTGCTGCGCTCATCAAACGTATTCTGTTAAGTCATTTCCTTCGCAACTGATAGGATTTTCACAATATAAGAATCCTATCCCATAGAGTGGACCATATGGATCTAATGAGCAAAATTCACGATGATCTGGAGAATTTTGGGCCGAGTAGAATTATAGGTGCAAGCAGCAATGAAAGGGGGCCAAGTAGAAAACGGGGTGTAGTATGGTTATTGCGTATGGCAAGTTGTATTGGTGGTCTTGGGAAAGAATGCAATTTGTGTAGCATAAGGACATGAGCAGGTGTTGACTTGGACTTGATGGTGTGATTTCTTGGACTTGACTAATGTGGTTTTGGCTACAGCGATATTGTTTTGTGAAATTAATGTCAAAACAGATGTCATGAACCCAGATTTTATGGTCTTACCAATGGAATAGGTACAGCAATTACTTTTACAATACTGCATCCTCTGCGGTGCAGTCATTTATGAATAGTAATAAACTGTAGGGTGTACATAGTGCACCAGAAAAGATGGTAGTTTTTAATAGTTATTGAAATGACAATAAGGGCAAAGCTGTAGTCTATTGCAAGAGTCCAAAGGTGTTGTAAGGTAACTCTATAACTTTATTAAAATCTTTACCCTATGTTGTAATGTGCTGTATGTGAGTAATGCACTGACAGTTGGAACAGTTTGTAGGTGCAGTGATGTTACATTGACAATTGGAGCAAGAGGGTATGTGGCGTTGGCAACCATCACTTCTTAAAAATCTTAAAATCTTAAATTTAACGGAAGCCAATATAAGGCAGGCAAAATGTAAGCTAAATGTTTTTTTCTTAATAGTTCTGAGTAAAAGCCTAGGTGTTGCGTTCTGAAATAGTTGGAAATGAGAAAAACTTTGTTTTGGAGAATGTTCTTTTAAAAAAAGAGCGATGTGTAACTTTTTTCAAGTGCAAAAAATAAAACAAAACAAAGCAAAGCAAAAAAGGACTTAAAGGGGCAATGACTAAGCTTTTTCCACGGCACAAATGACTTTTATATATCAGTGAGAGTTTGATAGGGTTGTAGATCAATACTGTTGACCCAAAAATTACTTGACCAAGTGCTCAGATTTCTGTTTTTCAAAACTCATTTTAGAACACACAGCTTTCCCTCTTTACAATCTGTGGCTCATGTTTCAGATTTCAGTGTATGATTGTACTTGTGGTTTCTGGTGTAATACATTGTGACTATCTAAGCCTTGGCTGCAAACAAAATTCCTACTCAAAGGGCAATAAAAATTAAAACTGAAAGTGAAAA
Organism: Neoniphon sammara; assembly: GCA_900302535.1. Taxonomy (NCBI): domain Eukaryota; kingdom Metazoa; phylum Chordata; class Actinopteri; order Holocentriformes; family Holocentridae; genus Neoniphon; species Neoniphon sammara. The sequence goes on from OMKZ01026341.1 coordinate 6,060, forward strand.
TGAGATTCAACATAGAAGATGGAAGACAAAAGAAGACCCTGGGCAATGGCATCTCAGTTACAAGACAGTGTTCTTGCTTTGTACCACCACATTTTCTGGGGCAGGCAGTCAAATTCTTAATCCTGTGCCACCTGGACTATTACACAGCTGTTGGGTCTTCGGCATCAAAAATAGAACTACAGAAACTAGAAACTGTACTGAATGCGGCTGCCAGACTTGCCTTGCATGGTTCTATAAGAAGGGCATGGGTGCATTATGTTGTCTTGTCTTAAAACCAACTTTCTAAAAAGATTGGTTCTTTATAAAGCCATTGCACATGGGAAAAATGTATCCCCTTTGAGAGTCAAATAGCCAAATAGTAATTTCATCACTTAAGCACCACCTAAAAATGCCCTTATTATGTGGTTAATAGAGAGTCCAGCCACATTGTCCACTAGCCACATGGTTGATGTCCTTGCTCTGGCTTGTTATCATCTTTTAACTTGATCCTTTCCTTGTGAATATAGTGCAAATAATGACAATAATAGATGTCTCACAAATACTGGTGATTTTTATTTTGTTTTTGATGTAATATAATGTAGTGTAAAAACATTTTTTGTGTAAAGTTTTCTGTGATATTAACTGTAATAGCCCATTTTGTAACTAACATTCTGATTTTTAATGAAACTATGGACCCCAGGAACACTAGGATGCTGCAGCGTCAGCTAATGGGGATCCTATAATTAACAATAAACAATGAACCCTGAATGAACCCGTGAGACACCCCACAGCTAAATTATGCTGAGGAGAATATATAATTGCCCAGGTCAGCAGAGAGCTGGCTGAGATATTTATCATCTGTCCACATCTCTAAGGCACTTATTATTATGTGATAAACAGTGTGAAACTCATTTCTAAGGTCAAATAATCCTAGAATAAACCATTCACTGGTATATAGAATTTAGAGACTACTGACTAATTAATGAAGTGTCTGTGTTATGATACTCTAGCAAAGGGCTAACTAACTACATCTGTAGGCAGAAATGAACTTTTTGTGACTTACCATATATAGCGTGTCTAAATGAGTTTTCTGTAACACATGATGAAATTTTGTTGTAATCTTCAATCAAAAAAGAAACCCAAAATGAATTAAATAATAATAAAAATATTTGTCTTTTTTTGAAGTTTTTTTTAGTTTTATTTCCCCATTTTGTAATTCTTTTTCTTCTAGTCTCTGTGAATCCTCCTTGTTTGGTGAAAACCTTATATCTCCAAAAGGTCAGCTTTTCAGAGACTAAGAAAACAACCTTGTTTCAAGCTTGACCAGCATGCATCTTTGAGTTAATCCAATGGGCTGCAGAATGTTTCTATGCAATGAATGAAGAGTGAAGAGAGTTTTCTCAACTTTTTGAGAAGCATGTAATCTTTCAACTTAATTTAAAACATGACAGTTGCAAAGACTGGTGTTACCAAGTTGGTTATCTGACAACAGCACAAAGGTGCCCTAATGTGTTCTAGTAGTTTTGAGATGCAAAAGCCTTATCCACTTGAACAGTTATTTCAGTTCATATCAGTTTTGATATAAACCCTTCCTGTACCTTCACAATGTCACACATAGTTGTAGGAATTGTAATGTAGGTACTCAAGACTGTCATTTCTACATTTGCCAGCTTCTCAAATATGTATAAATTTGTGTAAATTGCCTTTTTGAAGGAAAGCATCACCCCCCAAAGATGCAAAAACACGTTAGAAAGTGCATGGATATATCTGTTAGCTAAAGATAATATGCAAATCAGATGTGCTAGCAACAGTACTGTGTTATATACTGATGCACCATGGTTTTGGTTACCTAGCTAATAAGGGAACTTATTAACAACAAAATCAAATCAGTAGAGAAATCTGTTAAACCCACAATATGCATGCTGCCATTGTTGGCCAGAGATGACAACCTCCAAACCAGTTGCCATTACTCCATACAGGATTCTATATGCAGTAATTATATCATAACTTCTTTTCATTTTGAGGAGCACTAGGCAAGGTGATGATTTTTGCATTATGTGGTGCAAACATTCATTCATTCGTGTCTGAGGGGTGACAATACTCTTAAGCTTGTATTCTACATGTCTATGACTGAACCTTATTGAATGGTACAATGGTGTCTTTATCTATGCAGGCAACTAAAAAATCTACATACTGATGTTACTTTCTTTGACAGCCCCTGTCTCTGTCTCTCTTCCCACAGGTAAGTGCGAGGAGAGCCTAGCCACTCCTCTTCCCTACAGTTCCTTCACCAGTTCATCAGTCTTTGCTGGAGGTTATGGAGCTGGTTATGCCAAACTCAATCGGAGAGGAGGTATGGATTTGTGTGTGTGTGTGTGTGTGTGTGTGTGTGTGTGTGTGTGTGTGCATATTAGCAACTATCTAGTTGAAATTGTTCAGATATTTATATTTGGCAAGTATCAAGTTCCAGGTGTCTACAAATGCAAATTTTTTCAAGGGAAGTCTTTTTTTATGACCTTTTTAAGGGCAGTTAGAATGAAATGTAAGACCAATGTTGCTGCTGAAATGAATGTTAAATATAGTGTATGTCCTCTCACTGTATGGTGCGGTATGGGCTGATTCTTCAGTAGAACAAGCATTTATATGGCCTCTAGAACTGAACAGATGATGTAAAGACGTTTCAGTCAGTATTCAAGGACTTTTGAGATCTTAAATATAGGTAATCAAATTCAAGAGATTTTAAGACAAATTTTTGCCAAATGCTTAAAGATTCAACCCATTAAATTTTACCACATGGTCCAAATAAACAGATTTGCAGTTAGTAAGTTTAGAGAAATAACTCATTGTTAGAAAAGTTGTCAAATCCAATATCTGTCCCAACCCATGAGCAGTCAGTTGCTGTTTCTTATGCTTAACCAATTAACCAATTTTGTAGGGCTTAATTAGGGCTTAAGTCTGATTGGTTGAAACAGATCTACCTGAATAGGATGTGTATGAAAGTGTGTTGTCCTTAATTTAGGTTTGCAAGACCAGAGCTGTAACACAAACTTTCAGGACAGATTGAGAACTATTGCTTTGGTCATTTTGTTTTTCATTTCCTTATTTTTTCACTTTGGTACAAAAGGAAAAGGGTTGGCCCTCAATGTGCTGAGTGTTTGTTCCCTCTGTGGCACCCCTCAATTTCTGATCTCCCCCTTCTCTGTTATCCAATCTCATATCCTTCCCTTCCTCTACACCACCCCATGAAACCAGGTGCTGGGGGCTGGACGCCCATGGATACAGATCACAACCAATGGTTACAGGTGGACCTGGGTTCCAGGAAGCAGGTGGTTGCTATAGCAACACAGGGCCGCTACAGTAGCTCGGACTGGACAAGCCAGTATCGACTTCTTTACAGTGACACAGGGAAGAACTGGAGGCCTTATTTACAGGATGGGAACATCTGGGTAATGAAGCATCACACCTCACCTCACCTCACCTCACCTCACCTCGGATCATGTCATGTCATTTATAAATTATAAATTACAAGGTGCTTGGGTAAGATGCACCTCAGTAAGGGTCAGGCTCCATGTGTTTTATGGTTGGTTAGTTGGATCATTGTGCATGATTCTTTTTGCAATGCACAGTGATGAATAATGCTATACACTGCTCAGGCTAGTTACTAAATCAATGCATAACTTAATATTTTGTTCTCTTAGTTGCCAGACCCCTGCTAGAGGGGAAGGCCTAGCAACTGTTATGTCACTCCCTGACTTACTGACTTACTGATGGACTTTTTTCAGAAATAAGATATTAAAGGAATACTCCAACATTTTGGGCAAAATACCCTTTGTCCAGCTTACCCAGACTGAAACTAGATGTTCGATACCATATTCACCTCTGTACATCCACTGGAACTATAATCCCTGAACACAGATGGAAGGATACATGTGTTCAGTGGTTATAGTTCCTGCCATCTAACTTTTCCTAAAATGACTCTTGTTTTTTTAAAAAAAAGAAAATTCAAGACATGTATTTCAAATACTCATGATACATTGTGTAAACAAGACAGCTTCAGAGTTGCTGTAAGGTTTATTTTTTCACTTTGACGGAGCTAGGCTAATGACTCCTGTAGACTTCAGGTCTTTATGCTAAGCTAACATGAAATGCTACCTATAGGAACCGAACCAGTGGACGTACAGAGATGAAAATGGCATCAAACATCTTGTCTTAGTCTGGGTAAGTCGGTAAAAGGGTATTTTGCCCAAAATGTTGGAGTATTCTTTTAAACATTGGATGGTGCAGAACAAATCTCCTTTTGGTAAACATTGTTAAGGGTGGGGTCTGGCAAGCACAACCCTGGCTGTTCTGGTTACAACATTTTAAAGTCAACTTAGTTTCACTCACTCCAACTACGCATACTCTTCAGCCCACCTCATGTCTCTGCTTGAGTATCTACAAGGCACTACTGGACTAAGAAATGTGACATCCAATTCCTTGTGAATTCTGAATTTTCTCTCAATAATGTAGGGCACATTTGCTCTTGAAAGCTTATAATGCTAACCAGAAAAAATAAATCAGAAAAAAAACAACCAATACAGCACTATTCTTGGAACCCAACACTGACACCTATCGGCTTGGGTGCTAGATATTGAAGATATGGAATGGAATGTGGAATATGGAAGGGACATGAAAGACATGTTACTACCACTACCAGCATCATAGCTGAATTAGTCTACCATTAGTAAGATCGGATTCATTAAAATTTAAATTGGTCTGTCATATTAATGCAAGATTATTTGATAACACAACAGTACTTTCAGTACTGTAGTAGCAATGTCTAGCTTAGGGTCATTTGCAGAAAAGTAAATGCTCTACTGAACAAAGTTGTAGACTCATTTGCTTGTTATTTAATCATATAGCATATCTTTACCTTCCAACCATTCAATTGTATCTGTCTGTACATCCATCTATCCATCCATCCATGAATCTCATCCATTACTTCATGAATATGCTACTCATAGAGCGAGCAGGAGAATGAACATTGTGACATTGTGCACATATGGAATCAACACAAATGTTATTTGTGATTTCACATCCAAATAAGAAATATTTTATTTTAGTGCTAAAGTGTCAATAGGTACCCATACATACATTCATCATCATGCCTTACCTGCCCAAATAAGGCTATTGAGAGGGGGTGTGTTTGTTTGTGGTATGTTCCAGACGTTTTCAGGGAACTCCAACAGTGAGGCCGTGGTCCATTATGAGCTGCAGCACGCCATCCTCGCTCGTTATGTCCGCTTCATCCCGCTGGACTGGAGCAGGGATGGACGCATTGGAGTTCGACTGGAGCTGTATGGCTGCTCATACTGTGAGTACCCACTTTTGGAATTGTATTATTTCTGTTTAGGAATTCTCTGGATTTTCAGTCATACAACTGAACTTGCTTTGGTGTAAAATATAACACCAGACAAGTCATAAATTATAGTTTCTGTTTTCTTATATAATGTTAAAATGTATTGTTATTGGTATCCCTTTGGTATACTATGCTGAATAGGCTACAAGTCATTCTGTAGTAAGTTGAGCAAGCCAAAATGTATTGATAAATGATCTACCTTTTATTGTTCCTTGGAAAAGACCTTTATTAACTTTTGTACCGTACTTTCTTCTTCCAGGGGCAGATGTGATCAGTTTTGATGGCCATGGCGTCATCTCCTATCGCTTCAGGAGTAAGAAGATGAAGATTGTGAAAGATGTCATCTCCCTGAAGTTTAGGACCACGGCCGGCGATGGGGTGCTGCTCCATGGAGAGGGACAGCAGGGCGACTACATTTCCCTGGAGCTCCGCAGGGCACGATTACAGCTCAGCATCAACCTGGGTAATGTCGTTCTGTCTGGTTTAAAGAACATTAAAAGAACTACATTTCTGTGGTGTTTTCTACAGAGCGTCTTCCCACAAAAACCGACCTCATAGGTTGTTTGTTTCCACCCTAGCATTTCCTAAAGTAGTGCCCCTACCGGGTAAGAGACGTAGTAGAAAGAGTGACAAATTCTGAGTAGGGAGCACACTGGAGTGATGGAAGGGTCAACAGAATACAGGACTTTCACACAGGAGACCTGTGGTTGAGTCCAGAGTGAAGCGAAACTGGTGTTTGTTTCTGGATGTTTATCTTTGTTGCCATGACAATAAAGGTCCTTACCCTAACCTTAGCTCTAACCTTTTCCTAAACTTAACAAAGTAGTTTTGGTGCCTAAACGGAACCAAAGGCAACTGTTTTGAGTGTTGTCTGTGCACCTGTGTGTGACAGTTTTAAGAAACACTCCTGTATGTTGTATTCTGTGGGTCATATTAGAGGGTAGCAACAATCGACCTATGTAGTCGTATGGATTGGAGGATGTGTTGGTTTTCTAGGGGTGCACTATAGCTCAGCATCAATCTGGGTAATGTCGTTGTGGAAGTTTGAAGGTGAACAGTACATCATTTTCACCTGGTAAATGTATCTAGTATTATTACCATCAGTGCTGTATTGTTACAAGGCTGGTCAAGTTGTCTTCTTGTTCAAGGAACTCTGAACACTTAGACAGCAAGAGGAATAAAAAACACATCATGGACATGTTCCTCATTGCCTGAATGGCTGTCTCCTTTGCAGGAAGCAACCAATACGGTTCCATCCAAGGCCACACCTCAATAACCAGCGGCAGCTTATTAGATGATGACCACTGGCACTCGGTTGTCATAGAGCGTTACCGTAGGAACGTGAACTTCACGCTAGACCACCATACTCAGCAATTCAGGACTAACGGAGAGTTTGACCACCTGGACCTGGACTATGAGGTAAAATCTGACAAAATAATGTTCAGATCCTTGCGTGTCATGCAAGAACATTTTATCCAAGCTGGTCTTTGTCTTGTATATTTATAATTTAAAGCTCATTTCACCATGCTGGGGCTTTTCTCCCTCATCACAGGATTGTAAGTTGTGGTGGTTCTTTTCCTCAATGCAATTTTTATGGAAGCCCAGTGGTATCAAAGGTCAGAATTCATTGTAGTTTTTATTTAATAGAGAATTTCAACATAAGGTTAAACAAACATTGATCTAACATATTAGTTAGCTAAAACACTTGTATCTCAATGGTAACTGTTGCTGATAAGGGCATTGATTTAATTTTAGAATTAGTATGGACACTTAGGGTAAGGGGTCCTAAGTGTCAGTTCTCCCCTAGAAGTTGTTTCTCTCACTATTTGCATTGTGTGTTCATTACATTATTTTGCATGACTTGTAGTATCTCTAGTATTCATTCATTTATTTCTCATACCCACTCATTCCTGTTCAGGGTCATTTAGTGGAAGTCAGGGAAACACCCTGGACACTCCATTAGTCCATCAGGGATAATAGGGATAACACGCAAACACACTCATACACATTCACACACTACAATTTAGAGTCCACCATTCGGCTCTAGTCATTGGATTTGTAAAGTGTCAGCACGCTGTGTCCTTACCTGGAACCTATTTTTTACTTTATATGCAGTAAATATGTACTAATGCTGCATTCATTTCAACTCGGAACTCATTAGAAACGAGCTCCAAATTGTGAAAAAACTAAATGAACGGTTGTCCAGCTTGGAATTACAAGTTGAAAACTTGGGTATCATTTCAGATCTCCAGTTTCTCCGATTTCAGTTTAAGTGACGTCAGAGCACATCTAGCTAGTTAGCTACATAGTTTAACTTCACCAGCTAGTTAAAGCAATTTGATGTGTAAGTGTGTTAGTTAAAGACAGCATTGGAAATGCATTGATAGTAACTAATGCGTCTGTTATTTTCTTCAGCAAAGCCTGAGAGAAGCAAATACTGCTGCATACAATTTTGGTGTTTCCCCTGGAGGAAAATACTGGCCTCTTTTTGCTAGCATCCATTTTTCCCGAGTTGACACCGTGAAGACAAGCTTGTGACAAGTTGGAAATGTACAAATCGGAAATTCCGAGTTCCAACTTGAAATGTAACACAGCATAAGACTATAAAATTAAGCCATACTTATTTCTCTAGAAATGCGAAGGACTTTTCTTACCCAGAGTTCAAAGTCTAACTTTACATGGTCGGATTTTTTAAATATCAATGGCTACATTGTTACCTGGAACTGATTTCTTTACTATTTGCAGGTATTTATTGGTAAATACCACATAATTACTGACTGACTCTTATGACAATATTTTACCATCTACTTTCTGAGTAAGTAAAACAGTAACTTCACGTTCAAAGTTATTAAGTAACATTTTGAATGTGGTTCCTGTCTATATTATTATTTTTTTCAGTAGGCTTAATTTCTCATTATTTTCTATCATAAAATGAGCATAAAACTCAAACACTGCTACTTTGAAGATGAATGTATGCAATATACTAGAGGTCATCTACCATATCTCCTCTGTCTTATTAAATAATTTCACAAGTATGAGGAACACATTAGGTGAGTTACAGACTTAATTACAACCTTAAACTTTGAGATAATGGCAAGAAAGCACCAACATCATACTGCAGTGCTGCAAAATGCTGCAATAATAATGCTGCTTTATTATTTACTTTCTTTATAGAGAATGACTTTAATAGTGATCATAATGTGCTTCAATTATAATGCCAGTTCTCATTTTACTCGAGAAGGGGCCACTTTTTTGACTTTTTTTTTTTTTTACTTTGCACACTAGACTTCCACAGTCTCAGAATGACAGGCTACTATATCCACCTCAGCCTATTCAGTCTTTTCATTCTCATACGCTGAAAGGAAACCCTGAATTGACTCAGCGGGAGCACGTGAATGCTACTGATAGTGGAGATGCTGACTCCCTGAAAGACAGGATGTTGTATTGATTCTGGATCCAGATGACTAATTACTGTCTGATGTGAGCCAGCTATTGTACCGTAGTAGGTAGGGCAAGAGAATGTAGAAGCACACACAGATAATAGCACAGAATCATACAATAGCTGCGTGGATCGATCAGCGCTTTGCATTGAAAACAGTTCCTAGAACAGATGCAGGAATACACGCTTGGTCCCTTTTATCATCTCTATCGCAGTTATCTGCAAGGCTGAAATGGAAAGCAAAATTACTTCTCCGTGTAGCATTTTAACTCACGCCATGCACTGTGTTCAGCTGGCCCACGCTGCACTGTATTACTGCATTGCATCAAACTGTATGATTTCCCCTGTTGAAATGTTGGCTTTGTGTCAAGTCCACATAACCAGTCATTGTCAAAGTCATTCATGTTATTCTGCTTACATGGCTCTTTCATACCCTGCTATTAAGTCTCCTTATTGCCATGAATAAACCACTTTAACAGAATATTGCCCCTCCCTCTTTGACTGAGCAATAGTGCCTTATTTCCTAAACAGTTGATTATGAATAGAAAAAAAATTAAAATGAAAACCTTGTGGAAAAACTGACCTGAAATAAAGATAGAAACAATACTATGTTATGTACTTGCAAAGCTAAAATAAAAAAATAAAAAGCAAAGCAAATCCCCTCAGTTTTTGATTTATTTGCCAGGTAGCCTTGGGTCGATCTCTACATTTTATGGAATATAGCTGCATTTAGTTCAGGGTTTCCATTGGTCATGGAATTTCTGGAAAGTCAAGGAATTTTGGAAAGTCTATTCCAAACACGGAATCAGGGGATTTAATAAAATTCTTGGAATAAGTCATGGAATATCATGGAATTTGGTCTGCCTTAATTAAAAAAAAACACTAACTAGTTATTTGCCAAATATGTTAACTTCCCCCTCAGAATAAAATTATGATGATAATGATGATGATGATGATGATGATGATGATGATGAACTTTAATAAGACCTCTGAAGGGCTTTTTAAATTTTGTTGAAGGAAAAAAAATGACATGGCACCTTTATATAGGTTATGAAAATTCTGTATTTTTGTCATGGAAAGTAATGGAAAAGTCAGGGGATTTTACATTTGACAGTGTGGGAACCCTGTTAGTTGAACTTGAGTGATTTTTTTTGTTTGTCTTGTCATCTTTGTTGAGAAAAAAGACAGGGAGATTGTCACACACATGCTGATGGGATACTCTGTTCACTGATTTATGTGAATACGGCCAAACATTGGGTCGACTAAATTCCACATTGGCATTTATGTGCATTTGTAGGTCAATATCCATGAATCCCTCTGTAGTACACTAAACATACCAAAATCCTTTTTTCTACTCTGCTATGTTCCTACACAGATTAGTTTTGGAGGGTTGCCGGTATCAGCAAAGCCAAGCTCAGGAAACCGAGAGAACTTTGTGGGCTGCATGGAGGGAATCACCTACAATGGAGACAACATTACCAACCTGGTCCGCAGGAAGAAAGTCGATGTTTCCAGCTTCGTAAGACAACTTTCTCTATGGTTATGTGTGTACGTGAGTGTTTGTGTGTGTGTCTGGCTTACCCGCTGTCTTGTTCTTCCACTGTCATTTGTTCTTTCGCTTTCTGAGCAATTTCAAGCTTGCCTTGGGCAAGTTTTCTGCCCACAAATGGCAACCAGAGGTAACTGTTAAAATTTTGAGGACTTCCTCTGGACAGAGCACGTCTCACTCCTGTTTAGGAAACACTTTTGGGTTTGTCTGTGTGGAGATTTTCTGCCAACATGCCAACTACAGTTCGGTAGTTAAGGTGAATCTTCAGTGTCTCAATTAGTGAGAATGGGACTTCTTGATTTATTTGTTGATAACAAGTAAAACAAGTAATATGTAATTAAAGTAATACTCCAATACTTTTTCTGACTTACCCAGACTGAGACAAGATGTTCAATACCATTTTCAACTCTGTACGTCGTGGCATTTCATGATAGCTTAGCATAAAGACTTGAAGTCTACAGGAGTCATTAGCCTAGCTCTGTCAAAGTGAAAAAATATACCTTTCAGCAACTCTGAAGCTGTCTTATTTACACAGCGGATCATGTGAAATACACGTCTTGGAATATTTAGGAGACGTTTGAACACGTGTTCGGTGGTTGTAGTTCTTACCATCTAACTTCTCCTAAAATATGACTTGTTTTAAAAAGAAATTCCAAGACATGTATTTCAAATACACATGATACATGATACATTGTGTAAATTAGACAGCTTCGGAGTTGCTGTAAGGTTTATTTTTTCACTTTGACGGAGCTAGGCTAATGACTCCTGTAGACTTCAAGTCTTTATGCTAAGCTAACATGAAATGCTACCCATAGGAATGGATTTAGCGGACGTACAGAGGTGAAAATGGTATTGAACATCTTGTCTCATAAATGCAAATAAAATTAAAAGTAAATCATGCTACATTTTTACATAAATATTTTGCGTAATGCAGCTTTCGCTATCTCATTTTGGCGTGTAAAAAACTACAGTTGAGTGCTTCACGTACCCCACAGCAGCCCTGCAGCACAGAGCAGATTTCCCATGAAAAAGGATTGCCCTCTAAATCAGAAGCAATCATAGTCTCTGCTGTGAACACAAGAGTTATGGTGTGTGAAGCAGAAGGGTCTACTTTCCAGGCTTTGGTATTGATTCCACTTCATTGTGCCTCTTAGTTGTATTCCAGCATGCCAGTTAATGTATTTATCAAGTCTTGGGCAGCTTGGTCTGGCCTCTCCCTGTCTGTTAGAGTTCCTGGTATTGGTTTGCAACAGCTTGCAGCTCTAGATTTCTCAACAGGAAACTGAAGGTCTTTTCATGGTCGAGAAACTCCTTTTGTGAGTGAGGTAAGCAGGTATTTTGCTGGGATTGCGCTGGGCTTGAAGATTTTCACCTCTGCTTCCTCCTTCCTCTGTTCTCCAACTTGATCCATGCAAATTAACACAGGGCTCATACCAGAGTGGATGTTTTATTGGGGATTACCATGTGCTAAATCCTCCAAAGCTAGTACATGCTGTGGCTTCTATGCACTGCTGTGTCAAATGCCATTCAACAAGACAGCTCTGATGATCAAACATGGGCAAATCATGTTTTCTCTTGTGCTCCGAACTCAATTTAACTAGCCAAGATCAGCATGAATGGCTGGATTTACAGCTGCAAAGAAGTTACTGTCTCTTACTGTGACCTTTAGACAATTCCCATATTAGATCGACACATTTCATCATGTCCCACAAAAGGAAGATTTCACTGATCATGAACTGTAGCCAATAATCAAAAATGTAAAAGACCTTTAATAGAAGTTTCCTTTATATTTATTATCCGCAGTGCCAGTTCAGTTGTGTGAAGACAGCTGGGTGTTACACAAGTCGGGGTGGAGGCGTCAGCAAGACAAGACATTTTCCATGGAGTAAAATGGCCTGTGTGTTAGTTTAGTTGGAAGATGATGAAAAACATTAAAAATTTTTTTTTTTTTTTTCATTCTCCTACTTACAGGGCAAACTGTCCTGCCTCACTTACTGTAGAATTTGGCTGGAATGAAAAGCTGCAGACTTTTGAGAGACAATGCTTGAGATCTGTTAGTTTAAACTGACTTCCATCCCTTTGTCCCTTTCTCTCTCTTTCTCCCATTGTAGCGTAACCTGACTTTCTCATGCGCTGAGTCTCAGTCCTTCCCAGTCTTTTTCAACTCGTCGTCCTTCCTCCGATTGCCGGGGCAAAGTGACAGTGACACTCTTTCAGTCAGTCTGTCTTTCCGGACGTGGAACCCAAGTGGACTGCTGTTGTTCACGGCGCTGGCTGATGGTGTGGTGGAAGTCGGGCTGACGGAGGGCAAAGTAACGGTCTACATCAATGTGACACAGAGGAAGAACACACGAATTGATATCTCATCTGGTGAGACTCAGCTTAAAGCTCCAAAGTGCTTTGATGGACTTTTATTTTCTTAATGCTTTCCCCAGTTGTTGTCGTTGACCCTTTTCTGTTTCATAACTCACCACTGTCTATGCCCATAAAGTACACCGACAGCAGTATACATCCTAAATTGTCCCCAACATCATTGAAAAACCAATTTCAAGTAAATAGAGGTATACATGTACTCACCATTTTACTGTCAACAAAGTTGGTTACAGCAATTTTACAGCAAGCAAAAATTGCAATTTTGGTTGGATTGGTTACTTTTGAGACTTAATAATAAATTATAAAATTTAATGGGGAAGGGAAAAGTCAAAGTCATGCCTTACTTCTACAAACCTTTTAGTAATTTATGTACTGTACTGTGTATAGTACCAGAAACATTTTTTTTTTCACAAACAGTAACAGTTGGTAACAGACTTTACCAGACATAAAAAGCAGAATGATATATTGAACCAATAAAGTTACTTAAAGTAATACTTCAATACTTAATCTAAAAAGAAAATCCTAAAATAATGCTTTTTTAATTGCATATTGTATACATGTCACATTGTATTCACTTAAAGAAATACTACTGCCACACTAGGAACATATTAATTATAAAACAGTTCGAGGTTTACTGTAAGGGTTTTGTAATGGTCTACACTTTTTAATTGCTGACCATTACAAAAAATTACCTGCTTAAAGTATATTATTGTGAAGGAAGGTATTTTCCGTGAGATGAGGAGCCAAATTGCTTTATATCATGAAAAGGAGCTATTTTATTCATATTTTATTCTACATGTTGTGGGCTGCAACTCCATGGAGGCTTCCATGTGTAAAACAAATAATGAACATTCACAGAAGAAGACGAGCTTCGTGCTCATTGGCTGGAGCTGCTGCCGTGTATCCTGTCCGGATTCCCGTGCCTAGTTAGTGCTGATTCCGCGTCAGGTGCGCCACATTTCAGTCTGGCTCTACAAAATAATGGAAGACCATCATTATGCAGCAGGTCTGAAGCAGTCAGACCCAAAAAGTAAAAAATGAGCGCAGTGTGCCTTCCAGGGCTCGCGGGGGCAACGGTGAGGCGCGACCATGCTGTTTTTCATCCATGCCGGTGGGTTTCGCAGTAGAGATCAAGAGCAGGGTGCTGCTCAACGTGAAGAAGAGATTTGGGGAAAATGACTTAGTGGACCTT
>OMKZ01026342.1:0-12144 GCA_900302535.1 Neoniphon sammara
GATCCTCTTTTTTTGACCGACACTTTACTTACAGTAATCAAATACTGTTCATAAGACCTCATAATTGTATTATAGTATATAATTGCTAATAACCTTACACAATGCTGTCACTTTACTTAGAGCTCACAAAGTCATCCTATAGCACATTATTGATGTTTATTAGACATTATTCCAGAAGTGCTGACACTTTACTTTAAGCTCACAAAGTCATCCTCTAACACATTATTGATGTTTATAAGGTATTCCATTTCAGAATTTGAGCATTTATTATTTCTTATGATGTGTTACAGCAGTTCATATTATTTTTATAACTGGTAGTTATAACATGGTATACCACCCAGGACTTCAGATTCTTCCAGAAAACACTTGTCACTTTGCCATGAAGGTATAAAACATTATGAATGATGAGCTTATAACACATTATAATCCACCACTTATAATCATTTATAAACCTTGTTATAAGTTGTCATACACGATTATGAACATTTATAACATGTTTTATAACGCATTATAAATGCATTATAATGCCTTATGAATGCGCTCATAATGCATTATACAATAGACCTTCATAGAAAGTGTTACCAAAATTTTTAATTGAATTAATCTCATGACATGCTGACCAATTCATCAAATTATTTTTTCAACACAAATACATTACATTTTTAGGGCACATGACTAAATTTTTTTTGGGGGGGGATTCAGGAAATATTAGTTCAATAATAACTAATAAGAAGAAGGATATTAGTCACAATGTAACAGATGCAGATTATTTTGGGCCAGAAAAATAAGAAGACCAACAAAAACAATAGGGTTGCAGCCTCAATACTTAACCCTCGAGTAAATAAAACCAGCTGCTTTACAGCACTGCAGCAGCTTACAATAACGGTATAACCCAGAGAAAAAAAAAACATATAACAATGTTTGTGCGTGCGTGCTTGCGTGTGTGTGTGTGTGCGTGTGTGTGTGTTGAGGTTAGGGGGGTGGGCGGCAACAACTGGAGGACGGGTATAAGATACAAACTCTGATTAAGGCAAAGAGCAAAGTATGTGGTTATGAGATGTATCCTCCTCGTGGTAGGGTAAGGAAAAAGTTTAGCAATAAATTTATAATTATTTACAATTTATGTCAAAATTAGAAAAATACAACTTATTTTGCCATGATTTCACCACCCTAACAAACATTTTGAATCATATCTGAAGGACACTGCAGTCTTCCAGTGAAACACAGGTCTATAAAAGGCCATATCTGTAGAAATCTTGGCACAAAGGAATAGAACACTAATGAATAAGCAGGGATAATTGAGGGACTGAGAGCAAACATTTCAATAGGAGTGAGCTAGATGTGCCAATGTTCGACCTTACCTCTTCATACTTGTTGAGCGAGCCTCAAGGTTACAGTAACTCATTTGCCCCAGCTATTCACCACAGTTATAACATTTCTTTGTATAAATTAATTGGAGCATCAAATAATATAATGTGTCTAATTTGTTGGAATGTATACAACTCTTGATTAGCGTTTGCCATGCTGATCGTGAAATAATGAGATATTCAGCTCAACCTGTTTATAGGCAAGCTATAGCAAAAACAAAAGGACAGAAAGGGTATTTTGAGCACTCGCCAAGCCAAATGCTTTTAAATGTTTGTGGTATTGCAGCATGCAAATTCAAGGACAGTGCATTATAGAAAAACACATTTAACATCACAACAATTTCCAACAAATTAGCAAACTGTTGACCGAACAATTGCCTCTGAGGCTGTATCTATCAATGGGTCTCTGCCATGTAGAGGCTTTAATACTAAAGGAGCTAATAGGCAAGACAAAGATCAGATATAGGTATTTTATGCCATTAATGGGTAATTGTCTCTCATCAATATTTTATTGGCTGGCTGGCTAAAGCTTATACTATAATTTACATACACTGGGTAATGCTTTCAGATAGTGTGGAGACCACACAAAAAAAGCAAACAAAAAAAACCCACTATGTTTTTAAATGGAATTTCTATTGAAAATTTATTTGAAAATAAATCTAATGCTCCGGTGGATATTTTTATTGCTTTAACCTGCATTCATTTGGTTGAGAATGCTTTCTTTACAATGAACTGTAGTTAGTCCAGCTAAATTCTGGCAACTAGCATTCAGCCTCTTGTGAAATTTGAAAGTAATGCTGTTCTCAAAACATGGTGACCTGTACATATGCTTGTTTATGGTTTCATTGTTGCTGAATGTCAACTTCAGATTACATAATATCCTGTGTAGAACAGTTTGACACAGCAATTTATTCAGCACCTCCACTAATGAGCATTTGACAGATGTGCTAGAGAGGTTTGAGTCTCAAAGATGATTAAAAAGAAAATGTACGCACCAATTTTTTCACAGGGAAGCTCATTCATTTGTGAAACAAAGACGATAGATTCCATCCCATGTACTGGTAAACAAAAACCTTCATTAGGTTCGTAACAGATTGGTATTCATAGATTCTTCTCATCAGATCAATCAGATAATAACTTGATCCTTTTATTTTCATCTGTGTCTGTGAGAGGCTTAATAATAGCTATGCTTCATTTGAATGCATTTTCATGGTAATGCTTTACTCTTGATGGCATCTCTCTTTGACTTGAAGAGTTGGATAAAAGGTCTCATTTTCAATTTTGGTCCATTCATACATTCATAAAATTGACAAAGAAACTAAACAATGCACATCAGTCACATTTTTCAGTAAACAGTCAACAACATAATTTATAAACCATTAAAGACATAAAAAATGCTACATTATATATAGCAGTTAACACTGCCGAAAATATAAACTGGCACTGCTTTAAGACCAATAAGGGGGAAGAAAACTTCTCATTTCTAACTGCTATGCAGTACCAAAAACTAGACTTGCCAAGATACAAATTTATCTGCACAGCATTTAAAACTGGACCAGTCCTACTGTCTGGTAAGATAATTACTGGATTATAAGATAGTATAGAAATGTATCTGTTGTAATAATATACAATGCACTGTGGTAAATCACTATGCAACCCAATGGCAAAAGGAAGAAGGGGGAAGGGGAAGCACACAAATGAAACATGTCTATATAATCAAATGCAGAAAAGCCTCTCGATTTTCTTTTTGTATGTTTTTACAGACCAGTATTCTTTTTTTTTTCTTTATAAAATCCTTATTTCTGTCCTCAGCTTTTGGGTTAAGTGTTCCATGTGGATCTGAGTGAAAACCTATTATCTAATATTATTCCAAGGTATCTGAATGAACGTACAAAATCAATCAATTTGGATGTTGCTATCCAGATTGATTTTTTTTTACTGATCAATTTGGATATTCTAGTGCATGTAAGGCATTACTTCATAATTTTCTGGTTATGTTTCATCTATTTGGTCTCCACAAAGCCAAATATAATACTGATTGCTTACTGCAGCTCATTGGACATTTACTTGTGTGTTTTAATTCTTTACTAATTTCACAGTACACCTTATGTTGTAAAATGACAGCTCTTCCTGCCCTACTAATGGCTAACTAGTCCATGTAAAGTGTTACTTCATAAGTCTTTTAAATAATGCATGTGCCAAATTGTAAACTTATTTCTGGGTGTGAGCAGAGCAGAACATCAAGTACTTGGTGTTATTTATTATATGGGTGTATCTATGCCCTTAATGCCATCATTTCACACTAAATATAAAGGTCATAGGTTGGCTTAATCAAACACCTTACAAGGACCAATCCAGGTCAAAACATTTCGTCTCTGCACAATAAATTACCTATAAGCCTCCTGCTGTTGTGTGGATTTTCCTCTGTGACCAGATCAGACCACTGCACTGAATGTGAGCAAATAATGTTTATTTCACTAGGGCTTATTATGTTGGGCAATGTAAACAAATTGACAGATCATCTGTGACCAGCTTGTGTTTGCTAATCACATAGTTAGTCTACTGTTCGCTATCATTAGCATTAGTGCTTTGAAATTGCACTAACAATGGGCCTCATTTATCAGTATATTCATAAATTTGCGTACCTGTCCACATTAAATAATACCGTCTAAATACTTAACAGTGGAAGCATCTGTTTTTAGTTGTGTGTGTATGTATGTTGATGAATCCAAATCACCCATAAATGGAAAGCATGTTCACAGGAGCTTGATTATCATGAATCAACATAATGGTACAACTTCAGAAGTGCCATATAAGGAAAAGAAGAACATCTACATTCATAATCTTCTGGGCATACTTAGCGTCAAAAAAAGTGAAAAAGTGGAACTTCAGCAATGCAGAAATTGAGGTAGTACTCTGTGCCATTGGAAAAAAAAATACTGTTCTGTAGAGTGGAACAGTAGCACTGCAGGTCCACAAAAAAGCTGACATATGGAAGAAAATCACATAGCAGCATTAATATAGTTTCTTTAAAATACTACAATCTTTATGCCTTTATGCTATGTAATCATTTGAGAAAAAATAGCCATAGAATCAACAAATGTTAGGGCGTGAAAACACATGGCGCCTTTTTTAAAAGAAAAAGCACTGCCGAGAGCGGTTTGTGCCAGTAGGTTGAGTGACATAGCTTACACACTATCAGCTAATTTTACCGGTGAGATAGTTAGCTATATTGTTTGCATTTTTTGCAAGCTTTATTGAACGTGAAGACAAAGCAGTTGCAAGTTGAGAGACAGACACTGAGGGCTTAGTATAAAGTTATCAGGTAATGCTAATCAGCTAGCTAGCAAAACAGTAGAAACTTTATCGTGAAACACTTGCCGGATATTCCCGACAATCTCCCAGTCTCACACGCTGCCTCAGTGTGGACATGTCATACAGCTCAGGTTACTCACTTATAGACAAAACAAGTCTGTCTACCAGCATTTTCTGCTCCATCTCCATCTTGTTTGTTTACAGTGCCGGGGTCGTGTCGGCTCTCCCCTGACATTCTTCCCTGGTGTGGCAATTTGACACGTATGCTATGCTAATGCTTTTAGCACATTAAGCTTATTTTGGTAGGTTTTATTTGTTTTAATTTGCTCTGTTTTGGATTTACATGTTGGCCACTGTTTTTTAAAGCACCACACCCCACATCACCTGTCTAACCTGCTGAGCTGCCATAGCAACCACGGGCACAGGTATGCTGAGAATATATGGTGTTTAGTTTATAATTCAACGTAACCACACTACTCCTTTTGTAGTTCTATGTAGGATGATGTGTGACTGCCAAACCATGCAGGGAGACTAATGGCCAGAGTGAATGTCCAGGGGAGGTATTGTGCAGTCTTTTTTTAAAAAGGTAAAATTGTAAGTCCTAACCAATATAGTGATATTACTTTAAATATCATGGTTTTACCATACAACTGATTTTAAACTTTCAAATAGCTAGTTGCTGTTTTGTCTGGTTTTAATTTAATTTAATTTTTGTAAATGGTAGTTTTGCTCTTTTATTGATGAAACTGGTTGCTTTGTTTGTATGCTTACTTTTTCTCAAATTATTACAGGAACATTTTAAAGAAACTAAGAGGAAGCAAGCAGTTGGAGAGGAACATTTCGGTCAGCTCACACTCAACAAGGTTTGTTCCCTTGAGCCTGTTGTTTGGTAAATATTTTCAGTGCTAGGCATGATTTCACTCTACTCATCTGGATCAATGCCAGAGACCAACACACCTCCAATGGTCCCGATGCACTCATCCATTTGTTAGAGGACACCAGCAGTTGTTCCCTGGGCTCCTCTTGCGGCCTTCATATTCCTTTCTTTGGCTTTGGTTAGCACACTTTTTAGTGAATAGTTTTAAATCCAACCACTTTCTTTAAAAGTCTCTCATGGTTCTCTACAAGGAGGTAACAGTGTTCATTTTGCTCTGTGATCTCCACCTTCCTTCACTCTCTTGGATGCCATTTCTGGAGGATTTTTGTGAGTGTTCTTTTTTGCCTGTATGGCATTTCCAAGACAGTGCCATTATGTCCATCTGTCCACCCGTTTTCAAGCCACTTATCATTCAAGGTTGCGGTGGCAACAGGGCCAGTAGTGCTGTCCAGGCTTTTCTTTCCCTGGCAAATTCCACCAGCTCCTCCTGGGGATCCCAAGGCACTCACATCCATGCCAGCTGAGAGATATAATCCCTCCAATGTGTCCTGGGTCTGCCCTGAGGCTTCCTCCTAGTCAAACACGCCTGGTACACCTCCAAAGAGAAACAACCCGGGGGCATTCTTATCAGATGCCCAAACCACCTCAACTGACTCCTCTCGATCCAGAGAAGCAGTGGTTCTTGTCTAAGATGCTCCCAAACCTTCTTACCCTATCATGAGGGGTGAGGCCTGCAGCTCACTGGGAGGAACCTCATTTTTGTTGCTTGTAACTGTGATCTAATTTTTTTGGTCACTACTCAAAGCTTGCAGCCATAGGTGAGGACTGGTGTTAAAACTGACCGGTAAATAGAAAGCTTTGGATTACAACTTAGCTGCTTTTCCACCACCATGGTCTGATATAATGCCTGTGTGACTGAAGCCGCTGCTGCACAGTCTCTGTTTCCCTCATGTATGAAACCCCAAGATACTTAAACTCCTCCACTTGGGTCAGTTGTCTCCCTCTCCCCTGAATATTTCGCTGCATCATGACAATTCTCATAAGAACTGCCTCTTGTAAATTCATAATTAAGGTGCTGTGAAATAGGGCTGAATACTATGGTAAAAAAAGGAAAAATCCTATTGCAGTTATTTTCGTAGATACTGTGATTGTGATATGAATCACGATAGTAGGAATTATCATTTTTGGATCATCACTTTCATTTTCACAGAAAAAAAACTATTAAAATGATGATGATATGCAGGGCTTTGTACCACACAAACATGTTCTCTTGCTTCTGGAGAATATTATTTGTACACCAGGGCATCTGTAGCACCACATTTAAAATGGGATTTTGTCACACATTCATCAAAAAATTGCAGCTCCTGTGATTTGGTTAATGCACTTGGAAATATTGTGATTTCTATAATATTTTGATTAATATTATACTGTCTTTCCGCAAGCATGTCTCACATTTTCGAGTGATTGAAATTCATCAATACACCCATATGAATACAGCTGAACACACATGCTTATGAATGTTTGAATGCAGCACAGTTTGTATTATTTTACATATAAATATACACAAATTTATGAATATATTGATACATGACCTTTTGATACACATGATGGAGAGTATGAATATTTTTTGTATATTTATGCCATCTGCTTATTAAATTTGCAAACAGGCAACAAAGAAGTCTTCCTGACATTAAGAAATTCTATGAACTGTACAATGACACAGCAGTTGACTTACAGCACAATGCAAAAAACCCTCGAGGCTAGTTCCTAAAGGAATGTTTTGTGAGGCTTTATGGCACCAATACAGAAGGGTAACAACAGCATGCCATAAGAAATTGATACAACACAAAAGTCGCTCTGCCTCCAAGAAATGTTCCCTCTGGCTCTTTATGTTCCTGAAATGGCCTTTTTCAAAACACCACTGGGCAAAACATTTCCAGAATTATTTTACTTTCGCTATTGCTGAAGCCCTAAAGTCTGCCAACCAAGGCCAAGTTTTGTAAATGCGGTATGGTATAGAGCAAGAGAATAAAATATAGGCCTGCAACACACAGACTAAAGAATGTTCTTTCTTATCTACTCTAAATTATGTTTTCAAATAAATCATACATTACCTCCTTAACAGCCCCATCTCATTACTTCAGAATAACGAACACACAATAATCAAACAGCAGTGATGGCATTTTATTTATTGATGAGAGTAAATCTAAGTGTAACACCACCAAGCAATTACAATGCCTGTATTAATGAGCGCCTCAATTTACATTGGTTGATTGCCAAAGAAAAAAAGAAATGTTTTGTTGTACTCCTCAATTGATCATTGAAACTAATTGCCTAAATGTGCATGATAAACAAACAATAAACTAAATTTATGATAATTTACTAACAAAGCCCATAATGCACCACTCTCTACATGAGATATAACCACATAAATGTAAATTCATAACAAGCATTTCAGTGTGTGTAGCAGAAATAATCATCTCTTTTGAGGATGCACATTCATTGCTTAAGCTTGATTTATGGCTGTCATAAGATGACTTGAGAGTGACACAGACTGAATTTTCTGTGATCAGAGAATTATCAGCCAAATTTCACAATGGTTGCACATTTTCCCAGGCTTGTCTCTGTGGAAAGAGTTGGCTACCGCTTAACTTTGTTAACATCACCCATTAGCAACCAACCAGGTAGTAGCTTTGATATACAGTATGTTGCAACACCATTGGCACTACAGCTATCACTCTGTGAAATCACCCACTGACAGCAACACAACAAAGGGTGCAAAACTGAGAACATAGCTGCTAACAGTTGCTAAATTGGCAACTTTAATAACTTTCAGACCCTCTTGTTGCCTTGCAATTCTAGCTGTGAGCTGTGAGCTGTGAACAGCAAACACTGAATGAAAAAAATCTGTGAAAATGTTAATTTTTCAGAATTTGAATACATTTGTCGACTATTGACACATCTGTTTATTACCAAATCAATTCTGAGCTGCATGCCAGTCAGAGGAACAGCTTCTCCCTTCTGGTGAAAACAATAAGGGAGGGGGGCTTCAGTTTCAGACTCAGCATGTTCTTCATCTCCTGTATCCTTGTCTCAGGTGAGCTGTACTGAGTGAGCTGGAAGTTTGGAGACAATAGAAGAGAGAAAGGAGCTATCAGAAGCTCCCCCTCAATAATTTCATGTCACTGCCAACATATAAATCAATCTAAATTTTGCCAGGAGTAATTATAGCTTGCTCTTTGGCCTGTACATGTATAAATAATTACATAAATGGCCAACGGTATCTCTATTGGCTAGTTAGATAAGCTGCAACTTAGACAATATCAAGACAACTTTTTGTTATATTCCCTGCATTCATGGACCTTTAGATTTGGGTTGGATGTGTGTCTCTGTTTTGCTTGTGTACATTCAATCTTTGGTAGGTTCTTACTGATTCTGAGTACTGTTTGTTGCAAATTATTCAAAGGGTTAAGTTGCCCGCAGACACAATGGAAACTAGCAATAATTTCAGAGGTATCAGATTATTTATTTATTGTGAAGCTATGACTTTGCCATCACACACTTAAGCTAGATAATTTTCACTGAAAAAGCAGCAGCTCGTCAGAGTTATTTTGTCACCACTGACTCCCACTGACATCACAGATGCCACTTGGCTTTCCCTCTGAGACAGCAGCCATGAGGGATGGGGTCCAGACAACTGAAGCTACATCTCAGGGAACAGGACAAGGTCCCCACTGAACTGAAGGTGTAGAGGAGTTTAGGACCCAGTGACAGTCCTACAGCTCTGTGAGACAAATGATTCTTGAAAACCCTGAATGGACAGAAAGAGAGAGAGGTTCGTGAATGCACATGAATATGTAGATATACAATATATAAGGACGCTGAGCTCTTTCACATGGCATGAAAGGGTTTTTACATCGAACCATGCAGCTGTGGAGTGCTGGCTTAATGTAATATTTATTTAATTAATTAATTTTGAGAAATTATGAGAAAAAATAATTCTTAACAATGCTGAATACACTCACACAAGCTATAACAGGGATAGGCAATCATATGCCATGGAGTGCCAAGAGTATGCAGGTTTTCATCCCAACCAGAGACTACTCCATGTGATTTCACTGATTAGCACAACTTCAACCAGAGAGGGGGA
Source organism: Neoniphon sammara (assembly GCA_900302535.1). Lineage (NCBI taxonomy): Eukaryota > Metazoa > Chordata > Actinopteri > Holocentriformes > Holocentridae > Neoniphon > Neoniphon sammara. Next base: position 9,710 of record OMKZ01026342.1, read on the forward strand.
TTCATCTGTGAAATCAGCAGGGGTGATTATAAAATACAATAATGCCAAGTCAATACTCACCTTGACCTTGTGAAGAATGTTAAAACTAAGTTGTGTTGGAGGACTATTTTCTCATGAGCACAGTAATGCATCTTAACAGTTTGAGATGTGTGCTTTTTATTGCTTGTGCCGTCAGACACAAAGCTGTTGTTTTTCCCAAGCTGTTTCAAATTGCTCTGCTCTGTAAACTGTAGTGCTGTGTGATGTGTCGTTCTCATTGTGAGTACTGGGTCTTTCTATTGGCTCTCATCAGCCAAGTTAGCATCCAGTGAATTGTCTGTTGGCGAGTAAACTTCTGGGACCTCTATCTGCCCTCCAATCTAGTGTTCTTTTGTTATGGAATCGTGCTTTGGTGAATAGATCTTACATAAAAGCGTCATGGAGGACACAAGAATGAACAAGAACACACACCAAGAAGGAGCCCTGGTCTTTGGTGGAAAAGGCACTCCATTGCACATGGGTTTCCATCCCTGGCGTATAATAATACACTCTTGGGTTGCATTCTTTATATGTTACATCAATTGTATGCTAATTTAAGTGTGCGAGATATCAGTATGCCAGTGCAGTATGAGAAATATATCTGTATGAATACTATATGGACTGAGATACATATCCCATGGTTACCACACAATCATTTCTGTACCATAGCACCAAATCTGTACAATGGAAGCAACCCAGGTGTCAGAATTTTTCTCAACAAAAATGGTGGAGAGTGGGACAGGACCTAATGCCAGCATATTCAAAGATATTTCAGGGCACCATTTTATGGACTGTTTTAATACTGATAGCTACAGGGAGACTGAAGTTCACAGACTCAGCTGCAAACTGTTTTATTCTGGTGTTGTCAACGATCTTTTCCATTGTTGTATGAAAGTCTGCCAAGTAACTGATTGATAAATGACTAATCTGCAGACTATTACTATTTTGATTGACAGACTAATCAGATGAAGAGGGAAAAAACACAAAAGTGCTTGATTAAAAAAGAAATGTTTGATATAAATTTAAATCATATGTGTGTATTTGTTTTAAACAAAAATTATAAAAAAAATGGATATGCTACGCTTCTCAAGTACACAGAAATGTAGTGAAAACACGATCAGTACCAAATACTTGCATACCTACGCAAGTAAGGCTTCGAACTGATACAGCCACATAAGATTTACAGCTCTATATGTCACTAACTACATGAAGGTCACCATCAAAATAATTTATTTTTGATTGATTCAAACAGTAGATGTCAAACACAGTTAATCCGCTCTAAAACACAGTCTGGGCCTGGGCAGGCAGCAGTGGAGTGGAGCGTACGCATATGAGCAAAATATTGAGCAGAGTTTCAACTTGCTCCTCTCAGGTGATATGCTCTGGTTAACCTGTTAACCAGCCTGATGCTCCAACATGAAGACAGGTGTTAAAATTAGCCCAAACACCCATCTGTACTTCTAGGTTTCCAATCAATAACAAAGTTCTTACATACTTACTTCCAGATCATACTATGAATTTGGAAACAATTCCTGTCATGATATGTGATGCTAATAATTCACCTCAATCTGACTATGTGACACACACACACACACACACACACACACAAACACACACACACCAACAAGCACATCAGTCTACAGTAACAAAGAAAGCCCCACTACTTAACTTACTACTCCATAAAGTGTGTTTTATTCAGTTTACACTGAATAGAATAGAATAGAATAGAATTTTATTGTCTAACCAAGGCAGAAAATTTGTCTTTAGTCTCACTCATTTTTATATAGTATGTTTTTCTTTTTGACTTCACACAATACAAAGCTTTATTGTATGTAATATTCAGAAGATAGAATAATGCATAAATGCATTTGTGCAGATATGGTCTGCCTTAAAATAATCACCCAACCACACAAATGCATCAAAATGACTATTATGAAGAACCAGTTGCATGAGAGAAATGCTGTGTATGTGCATCACCAATTATGATATTGAATAAATTGCTGCTCATGCCATGGGCATGAAGACCTACCATGAAACTTGGCTCTGAATATTTACTTTCTCTTCCAAAACTGCATCTAGCCAGCTCTGATAATAAGCAAGATAATATGACACTATTTTTTTTCCCACACTATTTTCCTTTATTGAGGATTGCACTACAGCTGTGTGAGAAATTCCCCAGCCTTCACACCAAATGTCTGTGTTGACTGTATATCCAGAACTTAGCTTCAAGAATACAGCCATGCCCTGCTCTCATATATTACACAAGTGAGAAAAATACCTGCTCCAAAAAACTTTAAAGCAAAATTTCACTCTGTGATTTGTAACCTCAAAGCTAGTTTGGACAGGAAACTTAATTCCCTGTTTACCAATGCTTTTTTTGAGAAATATTCAAATAAACAAGAATGCTTTCTTCCTCA
>OMKZ01026342.1:13957-28189 GCA_900302535.1 Neoniphon sammara
GGGAAAAGGGGTGGGGGTGGGAAAGAAAGAAAGAAAGAATCTGGGAGTGTAGATACGCCAAAACATTCTGCATTTCGAGACATGATCCAGGCCTGCAGCTCAGGAGAGGGACATTGTCTGGAATCAAACCCCATTTCACTATCCATGAGTCTGTGTGTGTGTGTGTGTGTGTGGGTGTGTGTGCAAAAAAGTGAGACAAAGAAGAGAGAGAGAGACTTCATTTTCATGCAAAATGACACAATTTGCATAATGTGCGTGAAACTCATTTGCAAGACTGCCCTCAACTTTGCATTAAAAAGCTACATGGGAAACAAGTAAACATAAGGAGACAAGGGTCAACTGGCAACTGTCCCATCTCAAACTTTGCAACTTTGCAACTTGGCAGTGTAATCCACCCAGGACATGATATATTGAGAGGTTGACCTTTCTCAGTGTTGTACACATTTTGAACCAACGTTTACCTATTGACTGAGTTGCTTGTTTTACACATCCTTGAATATACAGAATAGTATGTGACCCAAAGTGTAACCAAAGGTCATCTACTTAAATTGAATATGAAGGATACAGCAAGGAGATTTCCTCAGGATTACAGTCTCTGTGTGCACAAGCTCTGGGTTTAAACTTTCACTCTATCCATCTAATCTCACTATTCTCATTGTGAATCCCTCTGCTGGCTGAAGTCAGAGAGGTTCACTGCACTGCCCCCTCCTGTATGGGAACGTCTCTGAATATAAATAGGTGAGCTCCTCAAGGTATTACAACTCATCCATGCTTGGCAGCTGGTTTATAATGTCAATACCAACCTAACACAGGCAAGTTGATTTCCTTAAGTTTCGAAAGGTTATAACAGTTTTAACACATTTTTCAGGTACAATTTAAATTATAATGGCACCATGATATGGCGCTATAATGTTTGAGGATATGAAGAATCTAAAACTAAATGCTTCTTCACATCAGGTATTTCCCATAAATGAGAAGAAATTACTTTCTGAGTGTAATATTGCTGTTTCTCAGCTTAGGCGAAATAAGATTTTTGGGACTTGCACAAGATTCTTAAAAGCAAATTCTACAAGAGGACCACCAATATGCCTGGCATGAAGTGAGCAAATACCAACACACAAAAGCATTATCGGGTGGGAGACAAAACGAGAGACAAATAGGAAAAGACAATGATACGGTTTTAGCAGAGTAGGCCATTAAAATTCCATTTGAAGCATAGCGGTCTGCAGTAGTGAAAAACAGCAAAGCTGGGCAACACACAGAGCCTGATGCTGGGACTGTGTGACTCAGTCCTCCCCTGAATTCAAAAATGTTGCTCCTTCCTGTGATCAGTCAGCCTGGGGCAATACTGGCACTGCTGGACTGTGCCTGAGTGAGAGAGAAAGAGAGAGCAAGACACAGAGACAGAGAGAGAGGGAGAGAGATAGAAACAGAAACAGAGATGTTGGTGTATGTATGTGAGTTGGGCCCTGGGCTCTTCGCCATGATACGAAACTTCCTTTGAACTGAGCAGCTGTGGGCTGCAGGACTGATATAATATTTAATGAATTAATTACATATACAGAGAAAAGTGCATCGGTTAGGGAGTGTACCTTTCATGCTGGGAATCTGGGCAAATGCAGTACTAATAGACATGATTTGGCTTGTTGCCCTCATATCTCTCTCTCTCTCTCTCTCTCTCTCTCTCTCTCTCTCTCTCTCAACTCATGCTGCCCAACTCTGATATTAAAATTGGTGCATAAATCCAAAATTTTAAATGTCTGAAATGTATGCTAGCAATAATTAGATTTATTTCTTAAGGCCATGCCTCATTGTTAGCCGCACTGCACAGATGTCAATAAATTCAATGTGTTTATATATATTATCATATTATTTAGGAAACTCAAGCATTATGTTTAGAAGTTGGCACAATATCCTGTCTACAATAAACACAATAAAATGACATTCTGTTAACGTGACTGTTACAGAACTTGAATGGATAAGAGGGGAGCTTCCTCTTGTGTATCATGGTAATTTCCTTCGAAACACTCAACATGGCTCCCATAATATTTTTTTAATGCTGCCATCATAAAGAAACATTGTTTCATGTGTGGAAAGAATGTTCATCAGAACTGCCACTGGAATCATGCTGTCGTCGTAGTAACACATCATTCTCTTTGCTCGGAATGACTAGAGACCTCTGTGGGAATAATGAGATGTTCCAAATATGCACAGTGCTTAAAACGGAAAGTAACAAACATCCATTTTGAAGCTGTTAGTTCGCTACTGAGATAGCGTTTATGTTGTAGTCTGTTCCTCAGAACTTTTTTCCTTCAACTCTGGACGTATTAACTTCACAGACTAAAAAGGCACTTTATTTTTCAAGTTGGTGGTTCATGAAGGACAGCCAATCAGCATATTTATATCGCCCATTTTCTTCTAGAATTCTGTCTGGCCCCTTGGGATTAATAGTGCCTTCAAGTTTGTTTCGGAAACATCATATTTACCATATTTACAACTTAGTAGCACATGAACTCAAAGTCATAATTACAAATAGGAAATTTGGAAATGTTGATGCTGCCATAGTTTCCAAGTTGGGACATTTTATGATGGCAAAAATGGAGGAGAAAATGAAAAAGATTTCACCTGTTAATGGTCCAGTTACACTGTTGCCATTGGGCATCAACCATTCAGTGCTACAGCCTAAAGAGATAAACTAACAAAAACAAAACAAAAAAGGAGAATAATTTGTAGTTTCAAAGAATGAAAATAACATACCTAATTAGAAATAACTTTTTGATATTTGCTCTTGTGCATTTACATAAAATCCACTGAAAAAACACATTTCTAGTGCCATCCGTGTTTGATGATTTTAGGTTGCTATGGTGACACGATGTCTTTCCCCAAAGTGTCATTGGACACCCGGTGTTTATTTTTGACGTGTCGTGTCACCTGTTCCACTACTACTCGCCCACTTTGCCAAAATCATACAAATCAAACCCACAGTGTGTTTGTGTTTTGACTTGACTTGATGTCTGCAGTGTAGACAGCATCAGCTGTTGCGACATGCTGGCTGGACGCATGAATACAGTTGGGACAAGATGTGTACAAGCTAAATGGCCACTCAAAGGTGTAGATTTTAGTGGGAATAATCATTCTATCAACTAAAGTTCTATGTCTATAGCTGATATACTGGTGCCTGATATTCAGACTGAATGGCCACTTTGTTTTCAACTTCATCACTTAGTCTGAAATTGCTCCAAGTTTAGCAGATTTAAAAGGTGTTGTGGAGTGCGTTGCCAAGCACTCAGTCCTCAGGGAATGGTTTGCCTCATATCCAATCACAAATCAACTCCCTCCATAGCAGTGTCCCAATTCAGAGACCGCGTCCTTGTCTGATGTCATTGGCAAGTGGCACTACAATTGTTGCTGACTTTGGCTATGTCAACTGACAACAGCAACACCTGATGCTTATGCAGAGACGGTTTACTTGTAAAAGGGAAACGTGCCAACATAACTCAAGTCGGGAACATAAGCAGAAAAACTTGGCATAACTGAAGCAAACACTTACACAAGTTAACCTTCCTTTAAATGGCAAGAGATACTGAAGCCTCTAAACACTTGTTTGTATACCAGAGATATTCAAGATTGGGAAATTAATAGCTAGTACCTTTCATACTAAGGGAATATAAGCTCAATAGTGACTTAGTAATGCTAATGTGGTAAATATATGGCCCTCACGTGGAATTTGTGTCATAATAGACATAGGTATTTGATTTTTAATATGGACTCCCTGGATCATTACAACTTTCTGTTTGATGTATGCCAGCGTGTCACCACTCTCATCATTTCTGCTTACACCGCACCCCCTGCCAAGCGGTGCATATATCAAGTCCTTACAGAAACCCATAGCTCATCTTTCCTTTTGCAAACTACAACACACTATTCACTCTTACCTGGGATTTCATGTAAGATTAATCTCTTAAATCAGAAGTGTCAGGCAATTTATGAACCTGCTGAGTTGTCCCATAGCTTAGACTTTTATACAGAGAGCCTTTAAACAAATTATCGGTTTTCTTTTAATTGGGAATATATTTATTTTTTTGTCTTTGTTATTCTTACTCAGTTTGAGTTGATCAGTTTCAGGCATTTCTGAAAAATAAATCAAACCTCATGTTATTTTTTTCACACAAGTGCAACACCCTATCTGAAGTACAGAGATTACCAGTGATTTATACATATAATAGCCATACCCACAACAAGTTTGCTCAATAACAGATAGATGGTGTTGCCTAGCAACTGCTTAGTGCCATAACAGTGAGTAGTACCTGCTCCCGGAGGCAGACTCCATCTTGTAGGTTTCTCTGTCTTCTAATTGGCCAGGTGGGTAAACAGTGATCCCTGCCTCCTCCATCTTCCCATCTTCAGCCAGGGTCTTAAGTGACAGATAGCATTGGCATTATGCTAGCCCTCTGACTAGGGGAATGTGCACAAATACACTGCTGGTGGCATGAATTGAAATGACAATATGAAATATGGAGGACATTTACTCACCAACTGAGAAGCCCATAAATTCACTGCCTAAAAGTATCCCTGACTCCAACAATACATCAACGTGGGTTGTCCCTGATTCCCAATCAATTAGAAATTATTCAGGAGGTAAATTGCATGAAATGTGCTTGTGGCACTTTAAGCGCAGGAAAGTCAATGGGCTGCAGGGCCAGGTTAGTAATTATAAACAAACAAATAGACAGAGGAGCTGAGCTGGGTGCAAGACATTAAGTCTGCCTCACACCTTGTCCTACTTCTCAGAGATGGACACTGTAGTTAGCCTAACGCAGCAGGCCAGTGAAATTACATGGCTTATTTTGACAGATGGGAAACTATCAAATAAAATATTTGTGTTTAATAGAATAATTTCTGAACCACTGAAGATTCTCATTAATATCCTATTAGACAGAGATTCATCGAGGCATAGTCACATTCTTAATTTGCCTCAGCCCAACATGCAAGTTTCAGCTCAAATTTATGGGGAGGCAGATTGACTTGAGATATTTACCAGCCTCATTTCTTAATTCCTGGCACAGTGTAAACTGTGCACTTTGTTGTGACAGCATGCTCTTACTGTAGCTCAAGTGACTGTTTTAGATCCCCCATTGAAATCGTATGCTCATTCCTCCGAGGTAAACGACGGCGCTTGGGAGACATTCACGGTTGTGATGAGATGCTGTTTTGATGTCTCTTGTGGCTTCCTTGAAAAGGTGTGTAACCTCACTACTTATCAATACTCACATCACTGCGTAATTAGCCACAATTAAGTCTCAAATGAGCTACAAATAGGAGGGCAAAATAGAACGCTTAATTATCTTTCTCTTCAACCTGTTTTCAGCACTAGATGGAAAATGCGATGCTAATTAGCTAGTCCCTAAAAATAGCGCTTATTTTGGATTACCCCTTATCAACAGGTTGTGTAAAATATTCTGTTATCAGTTGCTGAATGAGTAAACTTTTCTGTATATGAGGTAAGGAATGTTGTACTATGGGCTGGTGGTTTAGTAAATATAAAACTATGCCTCATTCCACCACTCCCTAGTCAACTCCAACCTCCACTTGATCAATAATTCAATGTGCTCATGAAATAGTGGCAGATTCTCATGGTGAGATGCTGAGCTACTTATTGGTAGAAATGATTATGCCCGATGTTTGTAGGTTTTGCCAAAGTGCATATTAGTATACAGATGAGACTGCATTGATAATTGGCATCTAATAAGCACATTCCTCTTCTAAAAGACCACACCATTGAGAGTGCATATTAATAGGCTGATTTTCCTCACTTATTTTTGTATGTGTGTGTGCGTGTGCATGTGTGCGTGTATGTAATGTGCATGCATAAATGGGCAAGTGTTTGTGTCTATGGTATGTGTGTCGCTATCTCATTATACCTCATTTAGCAGAGCAAAAATGCATGAAAGGTATACAGCAAACGGGCTGTACAGTGTTTTATGATTCATTAATGCAACTGGCCTATGGCAAATAAATGACACATTCGCATTTCATCAGCCTTGCTTCCTGTCTGTAAGCACAGCCTGGACAGATAATTGCTTCGGATGGTGTCTAAGACTGTCAGAAACTTGTTGAATCTCTTGTTGCAATCTCTATCCAAATATGTGATCAGATGTGTTGCACCATTCATCACTGGCTCTGCAGATTGAATCAGTGTAGGAGAGACGAACATAGACATTCATGTGTGTAAAGACAAGGAGTTGGTGGCCATCTCTGGAGATCTAGAGGGGGAGTAAATTCATTTGCTGTGGTGCTGATGCTAACACAGGTCATCTGTACATGCAGACTGCATGGCAGTCCCTCCAGGAGAGAGGAGCAGAGGAGACGAAAGGAGGATAAATGGAGCATGGGAAAAAGGGGGGATGAGAGGGGTGCATACAAGCCCCTCTCGCATTGAGCCGGGAGGCGAAGAGGAGAAAAAAAGGCATAGCGGTTGATAAAAGAGCCATTCAGCTGAGAACACCAAGGACCTAATCGCCAAAAACAGTCTTGAGATTGAGCCAGATCCCAGTGGAGTGAAGAATGAGGAGATAGAGGGATTTCTGTAGCCCCCTCGCTAATAGCTTTTATTTATTTATTTTTCCCTATGACACATCTCAAAAGAGATTAGAATCCAATTCAATTAACTTTTATCTGAGTGGAAAAAAGCTCTCTAAAAAATATTCAAGGAAGAGCGAGTGAGCAAGAGAAAGACTGAGAGAGCGAGGCAGAAAGAGAGGGAGGATTCAAGCAACAAGTGGAATGCATTAGGGTTTAGATCACGCCTCAGGCATGTCTTGAGTTGCAACATTGCTGTGATTTCTGTATTGCAACAAAGTGCATTTACATTTCAAATCAAATCCAGATGGAGATGGGATTTTTAGCCTTCAGTGCTGTTAGCCACTCTGAGCAGCTTTAGCTCTCAGTCTGACTGCATCCCAAGCAGTAACCTGGAAATGGCGTTTTTCTTACTAAAAGATGATTACTGCTGTATTTTAGTCTTCATATATTATCCCTTTGATCCAAACTGTTTAAGTCTGTATTTGGAAACATTTACCACACTAAGTCCAACACTGTCTCAGAGATTTTTTTCTTCTCCGAATCCAGGAACAAGTTTTCTCACATCACAAATCTGTAGGTAACCTTGCAAAATAAGGTTGTCTTTACTAAGTTTAATTAACGCAAGTAATTTGAAAGGACATGTCACAGACATGAACACATTTATTTATCTCTACTAATCTATTAACTAATGCAATTGTAACTGTTGTAATTACACAATTTTGTTTATGACAAAGGCTTCCTTTTGCCATAGTTTCCTTTGTTATTGCTAAAGCATTTACTAACATAATAACATACTAACATATAGCAGACACAAAACATTAAGGTATTATAATTTGATTCTTCTTCTTCTTCTTCTTCTTCTTCTTCTTCTTCTTCTTATTATTATTATTATTATTATTATCATTATTATTATTATTTGTAGTAGTAGTAGCAGTAGTATTAGGTACTTTTATATTATTATTAAATACCTAAGTACTTATACATTTAAGATATTTCATTTCTTTTAAACAGAGAAGCTGTTTGTTGTGCCCATGTACATAAACTAACGTATTTACATCCCCTTATTCATCCCCTTGTTAATGCTTAATTATGTGGCAACTATAATCTTTTTCATGTGGAATTAAAAGCTAAATATATAATATGAAAAGCCATTATCTGCTTTTGCTCACAATACGTAAGCCTTACTACAATGTTTTATTGATACACACCCACCAGTCTTATAAATTGCAGCACACTTTAATATACATTTATCCTTTCATCATTGTTTTCTTTATAACTGTAGACATAAATTAATTTATGTTTATTAACCTTAACCTTAAATAAACTATTTAACATTAGCTGTAAAGTGGAATCCTGCCTCACCAATGGCTTGCTAGTCCATGTCCATCGCTAATTCAACTGAGTCACGAATAGCGTTAATCCGTTTTAGATGTAGAAAAAAAATGTTAAATGACCAAATTTTCACTGATTAGTTCCTCCTCTCTGCTTTAAGATGTGCTAATCAGTGAACTCACCTGATGTATTTTGTGGGATTTGAAGCCCACAGACTCTCAGCTCTCCACGGCACATGATTGCCAATCCCTGCTTTGGGCTATTGTTGCTCAGAGAAATCCATCTCTGCTTGGTTTCCAGGGGGAACTATGTGCATTTCATGTAAAATTGTTTGATATGGATCATGCATGATAGACTATTTTTTAGTGATTCTGTTTAATGCATAGTGTAAGTCACACTGCATAAAAATGTCTTTGTGTTTTTTGTTTTGGGACTTGGGGAAGATGAATTGATCCATCCAGGATTCTATACTATTTCCTATTTCCAGCAGAACGGAGTTACTCACATAACTGTCCTAAACAACATAGTGATGTACACACATGAAAACATGGCGTACGTGACTAACGTAACTAAATAGTACATCTGCTCAACCTCTGAATAATATGGCACAGTTGTCACTTCCTCTGGATGATTTGTTTGGTGACCCAGTCAAAGTGAACAGTCACTACTTTGATCTCTTTGGATATGATGGAGATCAACAAAACATACAAAGCACAAGAATAACATTTGTAGAGACTATGTCAGCTCCACTAATGTTTGAAAAGGACACACATAGCTCCAAACAACTCCAGGAGGTAAATAAATAAATAAATAAATAAAAATACATCGCAGTAAATAACCTTTTGTATCTGTGTATTCCTACGACCAATGTTACATGCAAAAAGAAAAACATGTCTGAAACACTTTCAATAAAGCATTTGCATACATGAGCTTGTTTTAGAGATACACACTGGTTTGCCAGTATACATGATTTTCTCCCATATTACATGGAGACATCGACTGTACATGCTTGCAGACAGAGAATGCAATACTACAGTGCCAAAGGAGTTCCCCAGGGGTATCTGTTCTCTGAACAGAACGGTCGACTCAAAGTGTTTTTAATTTACCTACATGCTGTGTGAAGAATTATTCATTTTGTGGAAAAGAATCATTAATGAGCGCATGTTAGACACAGCATGCACACATTGGTTTGCAGGTCTAAATCATTGTTTTTTTTAATGCTTGTTATGTATATGTAGACATGCTTTTGATTGAAAGAATTTGAGCGTCCTCCCACAGGCATTTATTTTTTTATCTCCACTGGTCATTTTGATTTCTGCATATTTATATGGTCTTCACTCTGCAATTCACGTGTTTTTAATTTGTTGGAACAGAAGCAGGAATTGTCTCAGGTCTCTGTCTCTCGGGGCTGTAAATGATGTATTTGCCTCCCAAATGCCCAAACTATGACAACTTGTCAATTAAAGTTAGGATCATGGCTGTTGACACATGACACTTTTCATTTCATTCACTGCCATGCAGGGACACCTCTTCATATTTAATCACAGTCTTCAATGGGAAAGGAAGAAGCCCTTGAATTGGTTTACATTGTACTTTCAAATACCATGCAAGCCTAGCCTTGTCCATGCTTTTTGAAGGTTCATTTTTTTTGTAAAAAGTAAAGTTATATATATATATATGTATACATACATATATTTCAACAAACCTTATTTTCCTATTCCTGCTCCTGTCCTTATTTTGTTACCTTGTTACCTTGACTCTCTGAAGGTCTGTGTAATGTTACATGGACGGCAAGAACTCCCAACTGCTTACTGCCAACATCCTTTTCCAGTGATGTTATAAAGGTGCTAAACATAAGTTAGCTCAAACAGCATGCACATAAGGGGATAATAAATGCATATTAGACCTGAGCCTTTATGTGATGTCTGAGATGGAGGCCTCTAACAGGACTGCATATCATCAAAGGAGGAAGTTCAGACAGGCTTTTTCTTTAGTGTGTGTAACGCAGATGAACTGTAACCACTACACAGGGAATTCATGTTCCTTTGAGCCTAAACTTATTGACTAAAGCATGCAAAAGGGGAGGCAATTGCAGTATCATTTTCCTTGCCCATTTGGTTAACAAAAAAAAAGCCACCATCCTACTCTTTGCATAAAGCAGTAAAAATTGAGGTTGACCCAATTCACCACCAGTTTACACACTGACAGAGTTCATTGTCAAGGGTAAACTCTGTCAACTGCACCTACATTAAATTATGCAGGAAGTAGGCAGGGGATCATTATGTGACATCTGCAGTGCCACCAAGTGCTGGCAAAATTATAGCCTGGAGTACTGTGTGATTGTCACTTAATGAGCAAATGTGAGTGACAATGAGCTTTAGCCTGGGGGCAACAACAGCATGGGGCAGTGGTAGGTCATGAATCTGGAATAATGAAACAGTAAACGGTCTCCATCACTGTTATTGATTTTCCTTAGCCTTGCTCTATGTTTTATGTCCATGATCATCCACCAACATTGCAACCACTCACACATAAAACAAGCTGGGCATGTGGACACTATGCGTTTAGTAAAGGAGGAATGATACAGTAGGATAAAGGATCCATTTCACCCCTTATGGCCTTTCTACTCCCTCTCTCACACTGTGCATATATGCCTGAACAAAGGAGCCAAGCGCTTTAGCTGGACGAGGGTCTTCTGTCATCACTTTTAAATGCGAGGAAAAGGAATAGCTTGGCAGAAACGATGCCTTAGCAGAGGCCTCGCAATTGACTCCTGCTCTGCCGGCTTATCAAGTCTTTCATTAGCACACTAGTGCCGGAGCTCTCCATAACTGTAGCTGGTAATTCACAGGAAGCACCCCCGCCTGCCGAGGCCGCCTCCTCCTCCCCATCCCAAGCCATTATGAGCTTCCTCATGGTTGTGTGGCTCCTCTCCACACCCACCTGTCTGCCAATCTGCCTCTCCTCCTATCTGCCAATCACATTTCAGTCGACAAACCGCCTCCCCTCCCGCACTGCTCCAATCTTAAGCTCTCTCTTACTTTTCAATTTGTGTCTCACATTTGTTTTCCGCCTTTAAGCACCAGGATGGATGTTTACAGGAAACTGCGAGATTGTAATATTTCATGGTCATCAAATTAGCCATGTGCCACATTTGAATGATCCATTTTCTCTCTTTAAGTGTTGTCAACAGGGTGACATGATACTCTCACCAATGCATTAAGGTTATGCATGCATCATTACTGAGCTTTGAAACCTATACCAAATGACTATAAAAAAGACCGCCTGCTGGGGGAGGAGGGAGATAGACTGTTGCTTCTCTATTGTGTGTTTGTATCATCAACATCAAAAACATCCCAGTGTGAAGCAACAAATGTGATGCAGTTAGATCATGCATTAGCAAGCTGCTGAGTTCACAAAGTGATATATTCTTCCTGTGAAATGTTATTGTGCTTGAATGAGTTTAAAATTTGTTGATAGAAAAATTGTTGAAATCATATAGCGTATGTATGTAAGCACTATAAAACCCCTATTCATCATCTTACAAAAGGCACAAAAACAACATATATTTATTGAATATACTAGTATTATTATTATTAAAATGTGTCACCTCAAGTACATCATGAACATAAGCATGCCAGCCCAAAAGACTTCATTGCATGTAAGCATGTTTGACAAATTTGGTGATTCAGTCTCTTACTGTACAACAGTGGCAGTACTGATCCTTTTTCCTGTCTATTTACAGTATTCCCATCTATCAGCCAAACAGCCACTGAAATATATAGGAGAGTATACCCACTCAGTAATCTACCCACTTACTTAGTAGTACACTGACCTCATTAACTACCACTACAGTACTGGCAGACACTTGCATTCCTGGGGGCCTGAAGCTGAAGATCTTCCTTATTACGATGACACTGTGCTGCCCAAATTTGTGAAATGTGCTTGTGTTTCTTTTTCAAAAATTTTAAGGTTATTTTAAAAGCATGTTTTACTTTGCTAAATTGTCCTCAGTGGAGAAATGTAGGGAAGATGAGATAAAAGTACAGTGACATTCCATAAAAGCAATGTGCTGTATCCGAACCCATGCAATCACATGCTCATGCACATGGCACACACTTCTGCCTACTGAGCCACCAGGGAGTCCCAAGGCATGCTATTGTTAGCCTTTGCATCCATTACATATGTAAAGAGACAAGTGTTACCGACTTCTTGTAGCGCTCAGCAGGCCACTGACCTGAAAGTCTGTTTACTTATAAGGAAATTCAAGGTCTTACTGGGTATTTTTGCTCATCTCTCATCAATTCTCTGCTAATGTGGTCCACCTCGATTCTGCACAGCGTGTCTTATTGCATGTGTAATTCGACGTGACATTACCTCCTGATGCTCATAGGATGCCATTCAGACTGAAACGCCACTGTTTTTTTTTTTTTACCTTCACTGTCAACTCAGCATTCTAAAATGGCAGTCCAATATTCTTGTCTATTTGAAGCTATAATTCATCAATATGAGTTGCCTACTGTGCAATTCTTTAATTACTTTAATAACTGGCAGCGAGTTCCCAAATTAGTACCATTCACCGCTCAGAAGGAGAAACACTTTGCATTAAAAATGATACCTGTAAGTGTTCAAATTATATTTATATTAAATTGTCTACCATCCTAAAACCAAACAAAATAACATGATAAATGGAATATACCTGTGCCTTCCTTTAAGTCAACAATTCAGTTGATATTTTTGGACAATCTTTTTATATTTCAAGCCAACACAGTGACCATGCTTACTTCTCACTATGCAGGCAGTGTTGTCATTTGAAAGGGAGGTGAATCTGTGTTTGCAAAACACATCTGTACAACACAGTTAACACAATTAACATGATTAATATGTTGCTGACAAGATAACAAATAGAGTTACTGTTATGTAGAGTGCTTTGAGTGTTAATATGAAAAATAAATCTGGGAAAACATAAATGAGTAAATTAACACCCATGTGCTGCAGTATATCCTCACATGATAACATAGCCAAATTGATATAATATGAAAGAGAACAATGCAATATTTAGTTTCAGCTTCCACCTATGTTTCCATCAGAATATTCTTCATCACATCCTTTAACTGGGAGTTAGTCATGATTCTCTCTTGTCTCATCACCACGATTTCCTGGAGTTCTCAAGTATAATCACTTCTGCACACATAGTGCAGATAAGCATCCAAGATACCAAATGACTTTCAGTGATTTCACAGTTTTTAATTGGATCCTATGGATAAAACAATTTGTTATCTCTGTTTTGGGGGTGTTTGTGACTCTGGGCGAAGGCAGACTGATCTGATTTGAATTAAAAAAAAAAAAAAACATTGTCGTGCTGCCACATATTTCTAGTCCTTTTCTAAAGAAGGATTATGGTTTCCATACATCCATACATACTTCTGTCTAATATGCCCAAGACTAGAATAAGAACAGTCACCAATGTAATTCTATTTTACAGTTAAATAAAACTGAATATCATGATAAAAAAAAACATTGTGGATTGAATTTAAAACAAACAAAAACATATTAGTAAACAACATATAATTTCTGAAAAAAAACAAAACAAAAAAACATTTTTAGTTTTAAATCAGTTTTAGATTTTTGGTATCAGCCAGTGTGAAAACAGACCATGGAAGACAAGCCTTGAGGTATGAATTAAGTAAACAGCTGTTATCAATATGTTGACACAAACAGTATTAAACTAGGCAGAAAACTAAGTGTAATAAAAATGAAACTAAAATTAAGTGTCTGTAAACTGAGAACTAAACTATACTAAAACAGAAAAACTAAAATTTGCACACCTCAGCTATAAACTATTTTTACTATACAGTAAAAATAAATAATTAAATAAATAAATAAATAAATAAATAAAAATGAAAACTAGTCCAAATCATAAAAACTATTAAAAAAATCTGAAAATTTTGTGAGTGTTGTCGTGGTTTCGTAAGAGTTATGATTTATTCCCTCATTTATTTATTATTAACTTTTGCGGTTTGCTGATAAGGATGAATTTATCACAGGCCCAGATAGATCAAAACCTGCTTCCAAAATGACAGCAGGTGAATTCTGCACGGTTCAACATTTTTGAGCAATTGGAAAAAGTTTTTCAAAAGTAAATTATAAATTTTGCCTTTCAGCAGTAGGTCGTCTCAAAAAACTTTCTCTTAACAAACTTCAACAACGTTAATAGTTGATTTGGGACTGATTATATGGCAGATGTTCAGTTTTCACAGGATGGCTCAGAGGTCTGAATTGTCATTGCCAATTTTTTTTTTTTTTTTTTTCTTTTTT